>CM070712.1:60243339-60438717 GCA_036346275.1 Otatea glauca
TCCTTGAGATGATGCTGGAGGTGGGGGGAGATCTGTTGTGGGCCACAGGGATGAGTTAGACACATTAAACAATGGCCATCGGATGTGGGTGAGTAAAGCTGAGAAAAGATCTGAGAGGTTAATTTTGATGAAGACAAGTTTCTGAGGACGTTTCGCTGGGTGCATGAAGGTTGAGCCATCTCTAGTGGGGTGCATTATTTGGGGTGGACGTAGAAAAGAATGCTTAGGTGCATTATAAAGGGGTATAGATGAAGAATTTAGGCATCGTTTGGGAAGGATAATACTCCCTCCGATCGCAAATAATTGTCGTTTTGGATATTGGTATAGTTAAACTTTTAAAATTTCAGCTGTCTATATCTTTCAAAATATTTAAATTGGATACATGAAAATCAAATGTGTAGATTATTATCTCAAAAATTATTTTCATAATATTATATTTTTATTGGGTTTTATAAATATATTATAACAAAAAATTAGTGATCAAAGCTTTGCTTTGAAGACCGTGTATCCAAAACGACAACTATTTATGATTAAAGGAGTTAAGATAGATGAGAATGCCACGGATGAATTCTTTGAAGCACTTCAAGGGTTCGTGTTAGGATGACCAAATAATGCTGCATGGGATCTTGTTGCTAGCGTTTTAAGAAAGAATAATTAAGTCCAGTGTGTATGTAGACATGTAGTAGGTGCTTTTAGGTGACTTAGGTGATCTCAAGTTTCTTTTTTTTTTCTTGGTGTTTGGTTTTAGTTTAGGTGACTAGTTGATCTCAAGTTATTTAGGTTTTTTTTGGGTGCTTAAGTCCATCTTGGACGGTGGTCGTAATACTTCTTCGATTACTTAATGAAATTAAATGTCTGAATTTAGTTCAAAAAAAGAATAGCAGGCGCTGGCGGATATATGTAAGCATAAACAGAATGTGTATGGAAAAAAAGCAAGAAGCACGGTAATATAAATAAGAGCAGTGCTTCAATGCTTTCCCTCTTAATACAGGTTGCACAAATCTTGAAGCAAGCGAAGGGGTAACTAATCGCCATCTACCATTCATTCATGCTTTAATATTTGTGCAACTGTCAAAAGGAAAAGCATTGAAGCACCTCTCTATAAATAAACAATGTATGGCGTCTTGATAATGGAATCAGCAAGACAACAGTAGTTATAGAAACAGCGTAATTTAGCTTCCTTGGTGGCATCGGATGCAGAAGATTTATTATTCTGGCATGATTGGCGGCACAACATTTTTAAGATCAGTGGGCCAGTATAGCCTAGAACAAATATGAACAGCAACAACTATTTTGCTCAGAGCAACCATGCATGCTTACAGTACTGCACAGCAAAAGGCAAAGGAAATCATCCCTCTATTATTTCTCGAACAATTCCGGTGTTCCTAGCATTTTGAGCCGATTCGGCTCGTGGCTTAAGCCGTCTCGAGTCGAGCCGAAAAAAATACATTTAGATCTTTTTTAGAAAAAAATATTACATTTAGGTTCGGATAAATAAAAAAAAGTTCCGCTTAAATCGTTTTTACCGTTTTTCCCCTTTTTTCAGAAAAAAAAACAATTATTACATTTAGATCCTTCAGACCATTTTTTGCGAAGAGGAGGATCCCAGATAAATGCCAAAAAAATATAATTAATTCTAGATCGTTTTTTCCGTTGTTTACGAAAAAATAACTTCCGTTTATCAAATAAATGACAGAAAAAAAAGTATGATTACGTTTAGATCGTTTTTGCCGTTTTTTACGAAAAGGACCTTTCGTTTATGTGAAATCGCGGATACTTCGTGAGAGGATTTCGAATAAATACGAAAAAAAAATTTAGACATGTATAAAAATAATAGCCGTGACGTGTCACGTGGCGTAGACATTCCTATTAATATATATGCACCTCCTTCCTTCCCCGATTCCCGCCCCGCCGTGCCTACGCATCGCACCTCGCCGACCGTCTCCGTTCACCGCCTCGCGGGCTCCGCTGCTCCGTCCCGTTCGCGCCACTCCCTCGCTGTCCCGTTCGCACTGCCTCGAGCTGGCTCACTCCTTCCTTGCCCGTCCGTTGTGGCGATGGATCTTTAAGCGTCATGGATTCGCGCCACGGACGTGCTTCGCACGGCCGCGCGGCACCGTCCTCTTCGCCGGGTTGCCTCGGTACGGGCTCCAGCCGTTCCTTCCTCCCCGCGTCACTTGCTCCGTCCGGCCGCCCCCCGTCGGTCCCCTTGCTGCTCCACTGTGACGTGGAGCACTGCGCCTGGGCCTACGCCCTCTGTGGCACCCTCAACGGCTTCAACAACGACGCCCTCCACTGCCTCCAACGCCTGGGCCTGCGCCCTCTGTGGCACCCTCAACGGCTTCAACGATGACGCCCTCCACCGCGTCCAGCGCCCGGCGCGTGCCCTGAGCTCAATTCCTCCTTCGTCGACCTCGAAATCCCATGTCGTACTACTTGCGGCTACCACCCAGGGCCTGTGTGTGTGTGTATGTCGGAGCCTTGTGATTTCGAATTGGTTTCTTATGTCCTTGTAGAAGTGTGACCCCCTGGATTGGGTTTGTGCAGTGGATGGGGCGGAGGGTGGGGAAGACGGCGTGCAAGCGCTTTCTGTGAATGTGGCTGCGACGGATCTAGGCTGTAAGTGGAATTATGTTGCTTAATGCATCTCGGTCATGGAATTCTATTTGTGTTTTTTTCCCTTTGTATTTGTGGTGGTGAGAAGCTAATTTTGCCTGTGAATGGTAGGATCTTACATTCATAGTTTCTTTATGTGATAAGATTTGCAGGTATGAGCGTTGATGCTCAATATGTTGGAACTATTAAGATTTTTTTTGTTGGCCTTCGCAACTGCTCCAACAATTGATATCAGAGTCTAGGGTTTTAGGTCAAGCCGCTGCCCCCGGGAGAAGGAGATTCTCGGGGGCGGACACCATAAAAGCCGAGGCAACTTCAACTTGGATTGGTACGGCGTATTCGGGTGCACGTGAAGGACGATGGTCACTTGCGTCTTCATGGCCGGGGACGACGTTGGGACGTTGGCCAGAGCGACCGCGCATGCAGGCGAGCCGGAGCAGCGGCAGAAAGATCGATGGCGGTAGCAGCTCGTGCTTGGCGTGAGCCAGCGACGCGATTTGCGCGTGCGGGCGTAGAACCGAGACGGCGTTCTAGACTTCGTTGTGGATGACGTGCGGTTTGGCTTGCAGGACGTTATGCACGCCGTTGGAGGCGTGACGCAAGGAAAAATTGTTCGGCAGTAGCAACTAGCAACTCCCTCCGTGACATGCGAACGGCAAGCAAGAACAGAGACCATAATCAGAGATCCTGTGTAAGTGCATGCAGTTGAGTTCATGTATGGTCGAGTCTGTTAATCAGTTGAGTTAGTAGTGCTGAGTCATGTGCGTACGTGCCGTCTAAAGTCGTGTCCGTCGAAGTCGTCTCCGGGGCGTTGAAGAGATGTGTTCACCGTCCAAAGTCGAGTCCGTCGAAGTTGAGTTCGGGACGTTGAGGAAATGTGTTCGCCGTCCAAAGTCAATTTCATCGAATATGAGTCCGGGATGTCGAGGAGATGTGTTCTCCATCCTGTGTCGAGTTTTGTGTTGGGCAAATAGTAGTTGAGACCGATTGACTTAAAGAATAAGAGTCGGTGTATCAAGATTAGGAGGGAAAATATTAAAGATAATCTTGACATGCATTAGTTAAAGAGATAAGATTGAGTTTCAGTTTTAGAAGATTCAAACTCTGTAAGTTTGAATTGAGTTTGTTAGTAGATAGAGTTTGTTAGCTAGTCGGTTATGTACTCATCTATATATATAGCAATGAAAAATCAAAAAAGACTAAGCAGTTGCGAAGGCCAAATTAAAAATTTCTTAACTGTTCCAACATAGTATGCATTGATCGAAATTTCAGTCGGACCCTTAAATAGTCTCTTGACAGCAATCTTGTGCTATTCTTTATAGGATAATTCTTGGAGTAGATTATTGCCTTGTCTGAATGTCTCTTCAGGTTCTGAAGAGTTCCTGGAACTTGTCAGGTGTGCGCTTCTGGTAGCCCTGGAAGGTTAGTATTCTGAACAATTAGAACTTGTTGAATTTTAGGTTCCTTGAACAACTTTGTTTTGTCGGCAAGCTCACTTTCCAATGTTCGTTAATTGGGTTTTCTCCTTGCAGTAGCTCTGATTCCAGGCTCCCTCTTTGGGCTTATGACATTCGGCCACAAGATTGGGTTGTATGATGTACAAGGTCCAATTCCAGTTGTGAAACATGTTTTCATTCCTCCAGACTTAGAAGAAGATGGTCTGCATGTTGCCCTTGAAGATGCCACCCCCCTGCTTTCTTTTTTGGCCCCTGTATGTTATGAAACTATAGAAAGTATTACAGCTTGGTTTAGTTAATATGAGCATATCGTGTAATGGTAAGATAATTTATGACCAGGTTGACACATGCAGGGATCAAATTGCTGCTACCCTGGAGACACTGTGACCTACATCTTCGTGGGACAGAGGTGCTGCTTCCGGAGAGGAAGTGGATATTGTTTTGCTTGGTGGCCGAGGTCTTGGAACAGCCATGTCTGCACTGATTGACTACCTAAGTTCAGAGTATGGGGCTACTTTTGCTCTGGGTATGTTAACGTATCTGCCCTTTCTGCAATTTGCTAAAAAAGGCTTTTGTCAACCAAGCCTCTGTGAATTCAGCTATTGTTCGTTACCATATTGTAAGTACATGAAAATTGTTGTTAGCTAAGTAAGCCTTTGAGGAAAGTTCCAAGCATGACAGCTGCTTAATATCCACAGTGAATGATTTAGGTGTAGGGAAATACTTGGAATGCAAGCATTTCATGCCCATATTTCCCCTGTCATCTGCAGGCCATTTTTTTTGTTTATGTTTATTAGGACCTCGCAAATGTAGGGCAGTTTCTGAAGCATGGACCCTTAGAGAATTAGCTGCATGGTTTTTTTTTCTGCAGTCCATTATATCAACGATGGTAGATTAGAGGTAGCCTTTATTATGTAATTTAATTATTCATCTTTTGTTGTTGCTTTCAGGATGTCTTTAAAAATAACTGTAGGTAAGGCTAATTTGGCGTATTTTCCTTAGTACACACTAAGGATAGGGGATTGTAGCTACATAGCTTTGTTACGAGTGTTTAGCCATGGAATTCCTGTTGAAGGTAAACAAATCGTCATCTTGAGTGGTCTTCAATTGATCTTTTCAACGAGGGAGTGACATAGAAACACTCGAGGTGGAGTATATAGGTTCTGCATTTTACACTCATAATTTGTTCTAAGCCGTCCTACTTGCTCGGTTTCTCCGTTCATTTTGCGTTGTGCTGGATTATTGCACATCGAATTTATGTGGTATGGCGTTGTAATGTGGTTCTATTCAGCACTAGCTCCAAGTATTTTTATGACATCTCTTACTGTTACAGCCTTACAGGTCCTCTCACCAGATCATTTGGTGTTGTTTAATGACGTCGTTTGTCATTTTTCACAGAAAAGTAACCTCTTATTGATTAATCAAACTGGACAAGTGAAAGTATGGACAGGAAGATAACCTCTAATCTGAAAGTAGAATGCAAGAGCTACCAGTTCTCATGGAGAAGGTAATCAATGTGAGCTAAATTCCCGTATTTTCTTTTCATGGTTGTCATGTATTGATCGCGCACATAATTTGGAGAGTTTAGTTTAGATCAGTTGTATTTTAGGTCTCGAACCAAAGTGCTTTTCTCAAGGAAAGAATTACAAGTTTTCAGTTGTAATTAATTCCTTTAGCCTGTTTTAGTTGCCTAACTAGAGCCCAAATAAGATTATCGAAAATTGTCAGCTGGCTCTGCGCAGAATTGCGTGATTCGTGCAGCATCTTCATACATCGCCTACTTTTATTCAAGGTGGAAGGTACTTCCAATATGATCTATGCCCAGTAAATATGGCACCAGCACGCTCCCACGTCACTGCAATGAAGTGTCCAGAGAAGGGTGAGGATATTAGATTATACACATATACCCAGATTGAGGTTGTGGGTTCGATGCTCCATTCTCCAGTGTATTGTCGTTATATTTTATTTTTTTATGAGCTAGTTAAACTATTTCTCTATAATGAAGGTACCGATTATGAGTACAGGGCTGTGGAACGGACTGATCCAGGTTAGTGGAAAAAAAATCTGTATTATATAGTCCTTATTTCATTGTCTGAATGAGTGTGATGGATGACGCTATGACAACAGAGGCTAGTGATTATTGTCATAATTGTCTTAAATGATACACTAGATTGATAGCTCATTTATATCAGATATATATATTATTTAGTTTTGTTAATGGTGGTCACCGGTTCATCACCTAAAATAATTTGGTAATTGCAAACATTTAATTGGTTCCCACAATAACGGATAAAAGAACGTGCTTCTGTGATTTCTGAAATAAAACTACATGGATGATTGGGCGATTGAAGGGCCTGTTTTGCACCTAATTATTAGTTATCATATTTGAACCCGTGGTTACTAAAATTCGCCAACGACTCCTACCAGTACATTTTTTACAAACACCTCCGAGAAAATAGGAATTACGTTTAGGTCCTCTTAATATTTTTTTGCAAAAAAAACCTCAGACCAAATTTCGCGCGACGCAGCATCATACGCAACCCTACCTAGTATAGTTACAATGGCACAAATGTAGCACAAATATTGATAATAAAATAGACGAGAGCATTGAGGACCGACACTAGCTCAATTGGCTCAGGAGTCGATGAACTCCTGGCTGGCTGGTCACGTGTTCGATCAATGGGATCGGAATCTCGGGCCTCACCCGAATAAAAATTAGGAATAGGTACACATGCGTGCGCGTTCAATGGGATAACTGACTCTCACGCTACGAATGACTTAGAGCCTTCAATCATTTTCTTAGCGTGTGTAAAAAATACACACGTGTGTTGATGCATGAGTGTGTAGTGTAATGTGTGTAGGTTATATGTGTCCTTTACCCCCTCTAAAAAAATAGATGAGAGCATTAGTACAGCCATGTGTAGACAGTGAACTACGATAACAAAAATGGATATGCATTCATGCTACTAGAAAAATATTAGTCGTGTTTAGGACTTGATTAGAGAATGACAGCTTCGATCAATGAACCAGCCTACCAATGCAGGACATCGCGCGCGGGTGATCAGCGGCAGTAGTCCGTGTAACACGACAGTAAGTCGTGCTCTGACCACCGGGACGACCCGTGCGGCGATCTGAGCGTGACCTGACTAGAAAAGAGAGAAGAAAATGACCCAACTGAAGAGGGGAAAAGAAAGCATGTTAAGGATAGAAGCCTATGTGTATTTGGGTCTGTTTGGTTTATTTCCCGTAGCTATTAATATTTGCCTTATCAAATTTTGGTGGTATTAATTAAATTTGGTAGGTATTTGGTTTGCTACCAAATTTTGACAAGATTGCCTTCTCCCTTGATTCTCTAGTTCATTTTCTTGCTAATCTTTGGGCAAAACATTGGGAGCCAATTTGATGACCAAATTTTGGTAGGATCTAACGAGGCAAATTTGTTATCAAACCAAATAGGCCCTTGGCCTCTTTGCATGCTTTTTTTCATCGCTAGTTCTCTTTTGAACGAAATTGCAAATCTAGCTCTAATCCCAATTGTGAAAGCATCCGTAAGTGACACGTGTCATCTATCACGCTCCCCTACCGCGATATTGTCGTTGGCACTACAGCGGCTCCATCCATCGTGGTAGCTCCTTCACAAATGCTACGGTCCCACCTTCCTAACGAGTTTGGGTACCGCGGTAGCTCGTTTGCCGCGATGGCCCTTCGGACGTCCTGAGCTAATATGAGATGTTGCAGTGCTAACGACTTGCCATGGTAGGAAAGCGTGGTAGATGATATGTATCGCCTGCCAATGCTTTGGCGGCTATGAAGAGGTTATATTTATAATTTTATTCGAGAAAAAATCAAAGATGAAAAAAAATTGAAAAGGGGCAAACAGGCCAAAGCTTCGTCAAGGATGAGGCTGGCCGTAGCCTAGCGTAGGCATGCAAAGGCAATTAGGGTGTGTTGGGATAGGATAATCATGTACATTGTTTTGGTTGAATAGAATGATTCAGTATCTATAGTAAATATTTCTCAAATTTGTATACCACCATCTAGGATATAATAATTCTATTCAAGTAACAAACATGAGCATGACTAGTTTAAGGTTAACCTCAAACTGATAAATTTAAGGTCAACTTCTTAGGATGCCATGTGTCATCTTCTCTATCCATCCCCCCTTCATTTTTCCTTACTCACTTCCCCCACCTCCTTCTTCCTCTCTAACAAAAAAAATTAAAATTAGAACATTTAAACTTTGAAATTTTAAATAGGAAGTTTCAACTTAAAAAAATTCAACTCAAAGAATTTACATAAAAAAATTCAAATTAGAAAGTTTCAACTCGAAAAGTTTTAAATTGAAAAGTTTCAACTCGGAAAGTTTCAACACGAAAAGTTTTAAATCAAAATTTTCAAATCGGAAAGTTTCAACTCGGAAAGTTTCAAATAAAAAAGTTTCACCTTGAAAATTTTCAAATCGAAAAGTTTCAACTCATAAAACTTTCGATTCAAAGGCTTTCGGCTCGAAAAGTTTTGATTCAAAAAACATTTGGTTCGAAAAATTCTAATTTAAAATTCAAGTAAAAAAAATTTCAACCAAAAAATTCAAATCAGAAAACTTCAACTCGGAAAAAAATAAATCGAAAAAATTCAAATTAAAAATTGTCACCTCCAAAAATTCAAATCGATTTTTTTGCTATCATTTTATTTTTCGAATGGTGGGGCGGTAAATAGTGGGGCCTATTCGTCGCCTGAGTTTCTTACTTGTGGACCAGTGGATGTTTGGGCCTGGTTGTTAGTGCGCATGGAGTACTTAGTGTTCGTGAGCTGCATGGAGTATTGAATGTGCGTGCATGACGATTAAAGGGATGCGTGTTCGCGTTCTAGAGCGAGAGCACACAAGAGGCTCGATGAGAGCGAACGTAAAAGAGAATTTCCGACAAAACATATGGATGATTTTTTTTTTATCATTGCACCGCTCGGTAACAAACACACGTAGTCCTGTCACATCCGAACACCATGCCAGCTCATGAATTCATGATAGCCTTTTGCGTCCGCGTCAGTCGATCACCAGCTGATCAGGTCCATACATTGTGCCACGTCAGGTCCGATCAGACGGGTTGAAATTTCCACGAGATGCACGTCCGGGGTATTGGAGCTGCAGACCGTTCGATTCCATCCTGCTAGATCTCCGCCATGTATATATGTGTGCCAATTCCGTTCGAATCGGAGGTATTTTGGATAGCATTCTTTTCTGTGAAATTCCTATACCCAGTCTTGATCCATAACAGTAACTAGCTAGTGACAAACATAAGTTATGTTCCCACCATTTTCTTGGTTGTAGTTGCTCAAGCGACTACTTGAGTTGAACAATCCTTGAATCAACAAACAGCACTGCTCCATGCAGACTGTACATGATTACCACGATTGACGAAATCGTACGTGCATGGTTACCATGATTGACGAAATCGAGCTGGGCAAGCATCATCAACTCACGTGTGCTGCATGCATAACTATAATCAAGCTCACAATGGATTCATAATTGCAGCACTCGTAGCTGCTCGCTCCTCGATACTTAATTATTCGGGTTAGTGATGAGCAGCTAATTGAAACAAGAGCTAGGACTGCTGTGCTGATTACAGAATGCTGCTTCCTCGGGTAAAAGAAAAAGGTCGTTGTTTTAACCTTTTCCAAATCAACAAAACGCGACTATGATCACGCTAATTTCTACTACCGTGTGTTTGAATCAAATAATAACTAGGGTGTTCCACGTATTTGTGCGGCCGAATTTACTAATTTCTACTACCGTGTATTTGAATCAAATAGTAACTAGGAGGGTGTTCCACGTATTTGTGCAGCCGAATTTTTTTATAATTTTTAATATAAAGTAGCTTAGAATTATTATAATACCTAATATTTGGCATATGTATATATAGGTCTTTTAGAATGTATATTTGAAATATCAATAAATTTTGAAGCCAAAACAAATCTCGAGGAAACATAATTGAAGTAATATTGGATTAAAATTTCATTTGAGCCTAGTACGCTTTACCAGCACTTGAAAAGGTAATCTTCAAACGTGCCTTCCACAAAAATAGCGTCGCTCAAGCCTATCAACTAATATTGATCCGAGCATTCCATATAGTACTTCGTCTAGTCACGTTTTGGGCATCGTTAAGATCTCGAAAACACAACTTTAGGGATTGTAGTTTGGAATTCGTATAGAAATCAAAGTACTAATTTTATTTTATTTTGAATTTTAGTTAGTTTTGGTTGGAATTTGTATACAAATATCTAACTACTAACAATCAAATTGGTAATTTTATTTTATATTATTCCAAATTTTAGTTATTTATATATTGTACTTGACATGAACTCTTCATTTTAAACTAGACCGTTAGAATCTACACCCACTACGATCAATAGATCATTCTCTTTTTCACCAAAGTAATACAAAATTTTGGTTATTTTTATTGAGTTTGTATACAAATAAAATTTATAATTTTATTTAATTTATTACAATTTTTAGTTATTAAGGGATTTTACTTTGGGTTGCGTATGGAAATCAATTTGTATTTTTTAATTGTGAATTTCAATTATTTTTTGTTGAAATTTGTAGACAAATCCAATTGGTAATTTTTATTTAATTATTATTCCAAATTATAGTTATTTAAAAGATTTACTTTGTAAATCATATCGAAATGAAATTTCTAATTTTTTTATTTTATCCCAAATTTTAGTTATTTTTTGTTGGAACTCGTATGCAGATTCAATTGCTAGTTTTAGTTTATTTTTTATTCCAAATTATATTTATTTCAGAATTATACTTAGGAGTTTGTATGGAAATCAAATTGCTAATTTTTTTTAGTTATTCTGGATTGTACATTAACATGACATATATGGACTATTTCATTTATCTAGACCATTATCATCTAGATCCACCATGACCAACGGTACGGATATTTCTCTTTTTCCTTCAATTAACGAATTTTGTTGTTTTTTTATTGGAATTCATACACAAATCAAATTTATGATTTTATATAATTTATTCCAATTTTTTTTATTTAAGGATTCATATGGAAATCAAATTGCAAATTTTATTCATTTTTTATTCAGATTTCAATTATTTTTTAAAATTTGTATAATGGATTTAATTACTTTTTTATTATTAATCCAAATTATAGTTACATAAAAATTTAACTTCAAAATTCGTATCGAAATCAATTTGCTAATTTTCCTAGATTTTAGTTATTTTTTGTTGGAATTCGCATACAGATCCAATTGCAAATTTTTGTTTAGTTTTTATTATGAAATATATTTATTTAGGTGTTTGACTTATGAAAATGTATGAAAATCAAATTGCTAATTTTATTTTTTTTATTCTAAATTCTAGTTATTTATGAATTGTACTTGACATGGACTCTTTCTTTTAATATATACCATTATAATCTGGATGCAACACAATCAACGGTTTAGATCTTTCTCTCTTTTTTTCCTCTGATTAATGTGAGAATTTCTAACTCTTAAGAGCGAATGTGGTGGTTTCTCTTTTTCTTTTCTTTAATAAGATAATAGATAGATAGATTGATACTATTAAAGTTTTTTTTCATGGCAAACTTACTAATAGCATTTCGTATGCTACTTTCTGAGATCTTAAGGCGCATTCTGTGTTATTCCTTGTACTGTTGTAAATATGGATCCCTAGGATAAGCAGCAGGGTGGCAAATAGGGCTGGCAAAAAAAGTTCGTTAGGGATTAAATTAAAATTTCTTCAATTACAGTAGCTAATAGGTTTAAAATTAGAATAAAATAATTTTAAGCGAAAAAAGTTAATGAAGCTTAGCTTGATAGTGGCTCGTTAGCTCAAATTTGAAATAATCACTTAAATGGTACATAAAATGATTTTACATCAAATAATGTTAATTTAGAAAAAAAAAACTCGTTAAACTCGTAGCCAAGAGACGAAGGTAGCGCATGATAGCTCCATCTTGCGAGCACAGTGAAAAGGTGCTCTCTCGTGTCGTGTGAGATGAAGATGGGTGCTTCATCAATTCATCGATGCATGCATATTATGTTAGGGTGCACATGCACATGCATGCCAGGTATATCCCTTTTTACATTTTTTTTAAAAAAATAGCTTTCTCTTGATTTTTTTTTTAAAACTAGCTTCCTGTACACTTTAGAAGGACCAAGTGGTGACACCTGGCACCTCTCATACTAGGAGACCATAGGAGGCCTAGAAGTCGCGCCGGGGAACCACGGGAAGTGAGCGACGGCGCGGAGCGCAGCACGTGACAACTTCCAACGCTCTGGAGCCACATAAGGGTCACTTACCGTGCTCCGAGACCTCGGAAGGAGCTGTTGCCGTGCTCTACAGGGCCGGGAAGGGTCGGGTTGGTGCGCTACAGGCCTACAGTACCTTCTATGATACTGTAGATCGAAGTTTGCACTGTAGCACCTGCAGTGGATGCTTTTTTTTTTTGCTTTCATGATTTTTTTTTAAATTTGGCCTCCTTCTGAATAAATTTGCAAAAACAGTCCTCTTTTTGCCCGTGAAAAACGTAGAGGGTGACACGTGTCACCTAGTGATCCACGACGAGGTTCAAGGTAGCATTTAATCACTTTAATTAATTAATGGCTTGTTTAATTAAATCGCTTAATTTAAACTGCCTAAGTAGCATTGCTTCATAGGTTGCCCTTCCGAGCTCCTGTTGTACGATACCTCCTCCCGCAGTATAGGAGTGTGGCATGTGACACTTCTTGTCTGGCGGTGTTTTCGAGGTCGATGTCGGGAAGGGAACTATCTTTGTAATTGTGTTTAAAAGAAGTCTAGATTTGAAAAAAAGTTAGTTGGCACTTGAAAAACTCTGGCCGCGTTATTGAGTACTCATCTACATGGCCTAACTATGTACAATGATCACACACTCCATCATCTCTCTTTTCTTGAACGAGACACTACTATATTTTAATATGTCTCTTTTTTTAGAACTCTTGGTGTTCTAAATGTTTTGTCCTGTATATGTTATCTTGGTGATGTGAAGGTATTATGCCAATTTATATCATTCCGATGTATGTACGTATAATACGTACTACTACCTACCCAGTTGGAGTAATTTTGATCGTATCAGATCACAGATGATCGTACCAGGTTCAAAAGGAGATCATCGATCAGTTGTGTCCGAACACCAAGAATGATGTTTGGTCTTTGGAAGCTGAGTGCTTGCTCGGTTAGCTGGGATGTGAGGAGCGCATA
Organism: Otatea glauca; assembly: GCA_036346275.1. Lineage (NCBI taxonomy): Eukaryota > Viridiplantae > Streptophyta > Magnoliopsida > Poales > Poaceae > Otatea > Otatea glauca. Next base: position 60,256,648 of record CM070712.1, read on the forward strand.
AGGTTTCTCTGTGTTCGAGCGCTGCTTGACGCGAACGCTCGTGGAGTCGAGATGTGAGTGTATAGGTGTGCGTTTGTAGTTCGGCTGTTGTTCTATTTTAATGAATACCAGTGTTCTCACTAATTTTTTTTTAAAAAAATGTTTGTCTTTACATAAGGGAGCCTTCGACATCGATTGCCAAAACTGAGCAGCAGGTTACGTGTGCTTTCAGGAGACAAAAGAAAAGGAATCAGAGGAGTTATTTCTGTGCCACTATTTTAAAGTTACATAAATATTAAAGTATAGTTCTTTTATTTTAAAATTTGTATAAATTATATTAAAAGTAAAATGTACAGAAGCAGTGCTCTTATTCAGTTATTTGGGATCGCCAAGAACAAGATTATTTTGGGTTCAAAGCTTGCAATCGATGATGGCCCAGGTACGTTGGAACAGATTTGGTTCTTTCCGGGATACGGTGTTTCTCTGCTCGATCTTCCCTCTCGTCGTACACTACAAAGTACTGATATGTGGGCCCGGAAAATAGCACGCAGAATCTGGCATGAGACAGCAGTACAGGAGTCCGGTAGACCATGGACATGGCTATTCGCAGTTGGCCTAATAGATGTCGTCTATATTAAACTGTTCTTTAGAATATCTTGCACTTATATAAACTGAACTCCAATATAAACGGCTTTTGGACCCGTTTGAAAATCGCTTTAGATTCTTGCGGGAAATTAAACTGTTTTTTTTGTTTATTCCTGCATTATGGCCGCATTCTGGAAGAAGCGGTGGCGAAGATGTGAACATTTGGTGCCGGTTACGGAACTCTATGACGTTTTAGGATTCATGCGTTTCATTTCATACGTGTTATTCTATTCTACAGTAATAAATAACGTTGATAATAATGAATGATAGAGATATACAAAGAAAGAATAATTAAAAGTTGTTTTGAAATTATAGATTGACATGTATTTAAAAACAAAATTTGAAAGAGAGAATAACATGTATATAAGAACGGACGAGTATGTTCTAACATTGGTTTAGGTACATAACATGGGAGAAGAGTAATCCGGCCCACTTAATAAAATTAGGGCGCAAATGCGTGCTCTTATTCAAAACAAGGGAATTCTACATAATTCTTGCGATAATTATGATGCTTGAAATTTCCTAATAGTTCGTTGTTCCAAACTAGCAAGTCATACTTGATTGATAAACAGGAAATAACGCGAGATTTGGCTTAAATTAAATGGAGGATTTTAGGTGGCGAGTACTTTTCCTATTAGAGGGCACTCAATTTCAAACATTGATAACGAATCTAAAGGACATCATCTCTCCTCCAAAATCATATAAAATTCACCCTACTTCTACCCCTTCACCTCCCTCCTCTCCTCCAAACCCTAGCAGCCCTCCACCTCGAGCAACCACCACCGCCGCACCACCCCCTATCGACGCGTCGTCCCAGTCCTCGATGCCGGCGATGTATAGTGATAAGCCACAGTTGCCGCCTCCCTCTCATCTTCGGCGAGCTCCCCCGTGCCACCCACCTTCCTCTACCCCAGTGAGCTCCCCACCACTACTCTCCTTCCTCGTCTTTGGTGACTACCACCGTCGGATCTGCAGCCACCTCCCAACCACTCGTCCGCGTTGCATTCGCCAACTTCCACCTCCCACAGTCCTCTTTGAGCCCACGGTTGAGGCGACGACGCCACCACATTGCTGCCCTGTCACCAGAGCCATCCACTGCCAATCTACCACCACCTGTGGCCTCCCGCTAAGTCCAGTGGGTTTCGGTGAACCCAATCTGAACCTAGACACTAACTCTAACACGCCGGAGACATCTCCAGAGCTATTGCCTGAGTTGGAGAACGAGGTGGAGCACGAATCTCGAAGCAAAAATCCTACAGTAAGATATTCAAGTGTTGAGTCAAAAAAAGCTCGAGCACTGGTTAGCAATTCCCAAATTAAATAATGCCATAACCGACGTGATGGTACTGCCGTGAGAATGAACCTTGAGATAAGATAGTACTAGTTATTCTTAGCAGTAATGACTTTTCTAACCCTTTTATTTCGTTTTTTCTTCTTCTAAATCTAGCCTCCTTCTAAGATGAATCATGGCAGGTCACCTCTTGTGCCCGGCTACCGCGGCAAGCTGTCTCCCCCATGCTTGCTCGGCTGCTACGGCAGCGCGCACTCCTACGCTCCTGAGGCGTGGCAGGACAGCTCTCGAGGCAGGGGAGCGCGTGAGCACGATGAAGAATGCTATATTTGCAATTCATATTAAAAGGATGCTAAATTTAAAAGAAGAGGAAAAGAGACGAGGAACCACAAAAAAGGTAATCACTTCCTATTCCTAGGTCCAGCCATGGCACTCTTAACCCTTCGCTGATACTTAAACCACAAACGCCAGCTTCCACCAAATTCCTTTCTCTCTTCCAACTCCCTGCATCAGCATATCACATTCACACCACACCACACACAAACACTTGGTAAAGCGAAGCAAGATAAAGAAATATATAGAGAGAGAAGCTAGAGAGAGAGAGAGAGGAGATGTTCCCATCACCAGGGAGGGCGGTGATGGCGCTGGGCCACGGCCAAGCTTGCACCGCAACCACCGCCGGCGCCATGGCGGCCGCATCCTCGACCTCCGCTGCCTCCGCCCCGACCATAACCTTCAGCTTCCAACCCTCACCTCCTCCTCCTGTGAGCGCTCTCACCCACCATGGCCTCCTAGGTTATAGCTCCCTAGTCCTAGACCACCCGACCACCACCACCACCTCCTCCTCGCATGCGCCCTCGTCCACTATCCCGGCTCCCACCCTCCATCACCTCCATGCACCACCCACCATCCCCCATCCTCCAGCAAGGTCATCTCCTCCTCATCCATGGTGAGAACTCCTCTCTCTCTCTCTCTCTCTCTCTCTCTACTTGAATGATATATGATGTTGTTCTCTCCTTCCATGTGTGTTAGGTCTTGTCAGGAAGGTGATCAAGACAGGCAGAGGGGGAAAGGTGCTCTGATGGGTATGGGGGTGGTCGGGGTTAACAACGCGGCGGCGGGGGGAAGCGGTGGTGGTGGGCTACATGGGTCGGTGGCGGCGGGGATGGGAGTTGGCGCCGTGAGGATGAAGAAGGCGGGGGGAGGAGGGAAGGCCCGGCGGAAGGTGCGGGAGCCGAGGTTCTGCTTCAAGACGATGAGCGACGTCGACGTGCTCGACGACGGCTACAAGTGGCGGAAGTACGGCCAGAAGGTCGTCAAGAACACGCAGCACCCAAGGTATATCTACAACCAATCCACATGCATACACGCACCAGGCGTTTGCATCCGCATCAATCGTGTGGATGTGTACATGTCCATTGTAAATTTAAAATTTGGGGGTATTTTGTGAGGAATCTTTAAGGGTTTCGTTTGGAGGGAAGTTGATGTCCAATTTGGAGATAAACTCACAAGTCACGACTTAATTAACTAGGGTTATCAGTTAATAAAAATGCTTACTGCTATATAGTATGGATAACTAGGGTTATCAGTTAATAAAAAATGCTTACTGCTATATAGTATGGATTTAGTTTCTCGCTAAATTAACAGGTCTATTGATATTGTTAATTCCACTTGCAAAACTTCTGATTTCAGATATTTTCATTGTACAATACATAATATTTCAAGTATAAATAGTTTAATGAGCGCACTTCTAAATGAATTGAAGTTTTCTTGGAAGTGTTTTTGGTTGTTTTTCAACTTAAAACAACATAATTTTCAAAATAATCGCAATACAGCACCCTTTTAAACTGATTTTTTTTTTCTCAAACTCAATTTACCTATGACTCTATTTAGATTGGTGTTACATTAAAGAACACTAATACACCATAAAATGCTAAAAAAAATATAACCACGGTTTTCTTCTCTTACTAGTAGCAAGCTATGGTGATAAAGCCGCTAGCTAGGGTTCGCTTAAGTAACATATATGAACTAACCTTCCTCGTCATGGGTAATTGTGTTGTTTGTTACTTATGTTAAAAATATATTCATCCAAGTTTATAATGCGTATTTTTTTAGCACATAGACTAATGAGATATTAAAAATAACTAGATTACTCTGAATTATTATCTTTAAGCATTATATTCAATGCATATACGTAGAGAATTTAAAGTAAAGGTGGATATTTATTAGAGCTATAAAGAGAACATCATACTAATTTTACATTGAAATATAAAATACGCTATATATTTATGAACAATATCATTAAAAAATATGTCATATAGATTTAGATGGGGGAGTATTCCCTAGTTCTTTGTTAGTACCAGTTGTCAATTAGATGAACACTACTATGCTTTGCCAGAAGAGTATGCACATCATATACTAGTGTAATAACTAATGCATATATATATTGTACTATTATTATTTGATTATTGGTAGCATATTTGGGATCGTTTTAATGTAGTTAGTTTTGAATACTCTATCGTCAGTTTTCTTGCCATGGATATGCTAATGTTCATATTTGCTTCTCCTGTTCTTGTAGAAAGTTGAATTTATAGTGTTTAATTAGATTAGTCAAAACATGCTTTGAGCTTCTTAAATACAGAATGAACTTCAAATCCCACTTGAACTGCACCTGGTGTATGTCAAGGTTTTTGCACATTAACAGCACACACACTCATTTGGGAGCTGAAAGCCCCTGAGGAAGGATTAACCGAATTCCCTAGTTCTTGGCCATATTTTTCAGTTTGTGTTCACATGTTCCTACTCTAGACAAACATCGTATATCTAAAAAAAAGAGTCAAACATCATAATTAACATGCCAATTTTCGCCTTTTTTTTTTCTTAAGGCGATATGAAAATAAGATTCCTTTATCTGCTTCAACATGCATGAAAGTTCTCCTTTACGTCTTTTCAACATCGATAGAATCGCGATGATCTTCCATAGCCGAAGCAGATTCAAACTTGCACTTGCAGTTCACACTTCACAGTACAATTAAAGTGCCATGCTTCCGAGCTCAATTACGGTATATATCCATTTTTTTAGTGTATTTGTTTAAACGATATCAATAAGTCTAACTACTCTGATCATATGTATCAAATATATGGAAAATGCATATTTTCATCTCAAGCAAGGAAGGAAAAGTACGCCTATGATGTCACAAATTAAAATTACTATACTAAAATTGATGAGGTCATCTTACCGATTTTTAGAAACGCTTTAGAAACGCCAAAAGACAGGAGTTGTAGTTTAACACAAGGTTCAAAATCCTGGTGAAATTTCGGAAATCTCGGCCGAGATTTCGGATTTCAACCAGGGACGAGATCCTAAATCCCGGCCGGATAAAAAAGTTGAAAAAAAAATCAAATTGCTACAGTAATATCACATATTTCACCAAAATCTCGGTAATTTTGAGCAGATTTTAACTTTTTCGGATCAGATTTGGGTCAATACCTCTTAAGAATATCATTTTCCATAAAAATTTATTGAAAAACCGAATTTTTGAGATATTTTATAAAAATAACAGAAACACAGATTGTCATAAAAATGTACAAGCTTGTACATGGTCTGAAAAATTTGTAGTACCATCTTTACCAGTTTAGGATCATTTTAAAAGATTTCAAAAAAAAATAACTTCATTTGTTATCTTTAAAAAGTCAAAAATAGAAGGAACATAATGAGACAATAACCATGTCGGAATTTTACAAATTCGCTCAAGTGTGATCATGATCCAAATTTTTTATGAGTTTAAGAATTGTCTCAGAACCCTTCTCTAAATTCTAAACCTTTTTAGGACCATCTACAATTTTTTTTAGAATGTTCTAACATGGTTTGATCCAATTTTCATTAGGTTGAAATTTATCGGTAAGGCTTTTAACATGACAATACCACTGTTAGAATTTTTTAAAATTCTTTAAGCTCGACCATCATCTAAAAATTTCATGAGACTATTAGTGATGCGTCAAGACTATCCACAAAAAGTTTTAAAATTTTCTAACATGGTTTAAATAATTTTTCATTCAGGTCAAATTTGTTGGTAAGGTTTTTATTAAGATAGTAGCATGTTTGAATTTTTTAAAATTTCTTGGGTTTTATCATCATCTAAAACTTTTGTGAGCATTAGTGATGCGTCAGTACCATCTACAAAAAATTTCAAAAATTTGTAATGTGGTCTGAACTATTTTTCATTCGGGTCAAATTTGTCGAGATTTTAGCAATTTCGGCCGAAGAATTTCAATGGGATTTCATCTAAAATTCTAAAATCTTGTATTTTGGTCCCTCTGAGATATGATTAGTAAAAAAATTGAAACCTTGGTTTAACCATGACATATTTTTTACATTTTAATGTGACCATTGAATATAATATTTTGCTGCACGAGAATGGGAATGGGAACATGGATATACTTACTATCTTTTATGCTCAGAAACATTCGAGCGCAGGGGAGGAGTCCACCTCACCTTTTTTTTTGAAAAAGCCCTTACGAATTATAAAACTGTGAACAACTCCTTCTATAGGTTTTTTTTGCAAAAAAAGACCCGTGATTCCACAAATTCGCCGACAGCTCCTAGCTAGTCTATTTTTGAAAAAAAACCCAAAAAAACCAAAATTAAGTTTAGACCCTACTACTTTTTTTACAGAAAGGTCCCTCGAACCAAATTTTACATGGCAGTTTTTTTTTTTGCAAAAAATACCCCGTTTTTGGCAAATTCGCCAATGACTCTTAGCCAACCCATTTTTGAAAAAGAAAACTAAGAAAAATACAATTACGTTTAGGAGTCCTCATTCTTAAGAAGGGTTGCCCTACAATATAAGTTTATTGTGGAGACAAAAGGTGTTGTTATTGCAATATTTTCACCATATGCCCTTACTTTAATGCTAAAAAAAATAGAAATTATTGCTTATCTTGCTCTCTGTACCTCTCTTTTTTCAAAAAAGCTGGCAACGCCGCAGTAGGGCGGGTGAGCACAGCAAGACTCCTTGTCGCGCCCAGGTAGTGCGGAAGCCACTATGTCGTAGTGTGCCACGCTAATCCTTCGATTGGTTGAACTCTTGCTACATCCGCACTCCCCGGATGCGACAGGGGACACATGTCACCTGCTCGCCTTCTGCGGTGAGCGAAGGGACCAAATTTGTAAATGCATGTGCGGGGGTTAGATTTGCAAAAAAAAAATGAGGTGCATAGGGCTAGATAAGCGATGGATTCGAAAAAACGGGTGAGCGTTGTAATATGCCATTTAATAGAAATATGTATAGTCCAATAACATTAATTTTTTCTTACATCTAATGTATTCTCGGTCTGTGTGCATGGTGGCCTTTGGATTTATACTGTGGGACAGAAGGAATACTTAATACCATTTTTAAAAAGTTGTTGATATCCAATTTTATATCTAATGAGATTTTATAAATGCAAAAGTTTTTCGAATAAGATAATACTCTTTGTTTTCTTCAAAAGAAATTAAATGGTCTGTTTTAGCTCTGTACATTTTTATAGGATTTTTGCAGTCTAATTCTGATCAAGGTTCTGGTGGTAGGGTTTGACTTTGTCAATAATGTTTTTTTTAGTGAATGTTAGTGCAAAGTTTCAATGTAATCAAGGAAAGAAGAAACGAAAAGCTAAGAGACTGCTGCACAGAAACTGACTTTGTATACAGTTCAGTGCACTTTTGCAAGTAGGAAACAGTGGGGGAATTAGAATTTTTTTATGAGAGTACACACTTCACACGTATAATTCTATAATCTTATGCAATAATTTGGTATCATCATAAATCCAATATATATATTTGAAATTTGCTAGAAGTATAATACGAATAGCTCTAAAGTCTTAAAAATCACAAATCATCAAAATCAAAACTAAAATCAATTTAATCAACAAATTAGCCTATTAAAGAAGTGAAATTTTAAAGTTTCTTAAACTTTTGAAGGTGCCGGAGTATACCCTGATTCCGCCCATGGTAGGAAACCAGATAGAGTTCTCACAAACCTTTCTACACTACTACAGTTAACTTTTCCTAAAGTGCTAGTCATTGGATCTCAAAAGGAAAAAGTGTTTGCAAAGCTGGTCCTAAGATGATTATTTTGTTATGTCCGGTCCTCTGTCTGTCTATACTTTATACCTCCTAAATTTAAACCTACTTAATATTCTCTATATCAACACAAGATATGTATAGCTTAACAGCATGGGATCGATAACATGGATAAGGTACATAGCTTGCTCATACAAAGTCACAAACATGTTCCTATTGCATTGTTTTTACTACTTGGCTGTGCTTGGCTGCTTGCTATTCTAGAATTCATTGCTTTTTTTAGCCCCTATCGTCTCGTTTTTTTTAAAAAAATCTAGCCCTCCCACACGTGAATTTTCAAATTTAGCCCCCTCCACATCGTGAAAAGTGCGGCAAGCAACACGTGTCCCTGCCATAGCCGCCCCCGCAGCAGCGTAGGCAGGCGCGAGCACGGCAGGAGCTTGCTTCAGTGCCAGAGGAGCGTGGAAGTGGCCATGCCGCGGTGAACCACGATAGTCCCACGGTCGGTTGAGCTCCGCCAGCCCCCACACGTGGAACACCACTTCCATGCTCACCTGCCGTGGTAGAGGGCTAGATTTATAAATCTATATACGAGAGGTTAGATTAAAAAAAAAAGGTGCCGGAGTACAGAAAAGCAATGGATTTGCTATTCTAAGTTCTCTGTTTATTCGTGACTTTCAATTGTATATATGTTTCAAGCATCGATCAATTGCTTATTTCTTCATTTATAGATATTAGGTTTCCGTTTTTGCCTATAAAATGATTTCTTTGCAAGCACGTTTTTCTTTCAACTAACCTTGTTTTGTTTTCTTCAACAAAAGCTCGATCGATTAGTCCATTTCAACTAGGACCTCGAGCCCCGGCCCGTGTATAGAATGACGCGCATCCGAACTACATGTTTGGTTGAACATGCTCATTGCACCATCTAATAGTTCCACTAACGTCTACTCATCCATGTGTAGACAACAGCTATCGATGGCAAAAAAAAATACTTCTTTATCATAATACTAGCTAATAAGCACGGTTCATGTACATACATGGTCTTGTTAGGGTTTTAAGTCAGTTTTAGCTTCTGAAAAATCGTTAAACAGCTCAACTTTTAAGTATTTTTTTATATAAGCTATAAAAGTCATATATATAACTAGTAAAAGTCAAAGAGTGAAAGCTAGACTGAACCTGTTTTTGCAGGGTATTGCTGAAAAAAATCAGCTATTTTTCAAACGATCTTTTATTAAAAGCTACGGCCGTTTTTTAGATTAGAAAACTAAAAACACGTTTTTAAAAAAGCTATGCCCCTCCGAACAGCCTCTATATAAAGTTCTTTTTCGGAAACAACTTTGAGCTGGACAAGTAATTTGAAGCACTAAAAGTCTAGAAATGCCATGACACGATATATATCTCCTCGGTGGCCAGATCAAAACACGGAGGAGTATGTGTATAGTGTGGATCTAAGACGTGGTGGTGATCATGACAGGCGGTGCCAAAGCATTGACCCACACACCAGTCGACATGAGTCCAGCATCCAGTCCAATCCGATTAGCCCCGTGCAATGATGCCACGCAGGAACCCTCCTCCCCTCTGGCTTCTGGCTCTGGCTCGCACCACTATAACATCCCATGACTTTTTCCAATCAACTGGCAAATCTTGGCAGTCATCTCTCTTTTTCTTTATTTTTATTTGTTTATCTAGCTATGCTGCTATAGGGAACCTTGCCTAGCAGTAGCAGGTGAGGACTGCGAGGCGCCGTTTATTAAACGATCGAGATTTTTTTTTCTCGAATCCTGCAGTGATTAGATTAATTCATGTCAAATTTCGGTGTTCCAAACAGTATGATTTTGCAATCTCAGCCATCCAATCAGCCCAAGGATGATGTATAATCTGGTGGGACATATGATATTAGCGACGTTAGTATTATACACCGTCGATTCAGCTAAGAAATCTCACCATTTTGACATGGATCAGACGGCTTTGATAATGAGTATTTGATTACATTTTGCTTTTGTTTTAAGCAGTTGCCATGCGTACTCTAGCCCTAACTGATTATTTATATATATATATAAGAAAACGCTTTAAAATATTTTTTTTTGTGTGGTGATATCTGCTTTGATCTGGCTGGCTGTGGGAGGGGGAATCTTTACTGTTTGGTAAAGGACCATGAGATGATGATGAAAAGGCTGATTTGTGCTTTGCAAAGGGCCCAAGTTTTTTGTACCCTGTAATAATTACCACATCTTTCTCAATCTATGCCCCTTAGGCTGAGGTGAGGAATGATGCTACCTGGGTAGGTAGCCTGGAATATTGTCATCTCTATTTTTTTTTCCTTATTGATGTGTCAGGCCATGATTGAGAATTTCCAATATCGGTGTACTTCACCTACTACCTCTGTATATTCACTGGGAAAAATTGAGTAGTACCACTACTAGCAGCGAACAAACATGAGTTACTAGACTCTTGGACTGTGCGTAGGAAGGAGTTCTAGGCTTCTAGCTACATAGTCTATTGTTGGCCACTTGCTCCGTGAGTCCGTGTGTCATTTATCCATGAAACTAACTAACAGTGTTGCTAAGATATTATGATTATTAGTACGTACGTCTAACAGTGCTATGTACGTGTGAGTGTGGTGGTGTGTGAGCGTGAGTGGTGTGTATCCTTTGTATCCCTTAAAAACAAAGCGACGCTTCATAGGATTTTGAAACTCCACCATGTTTGTCGTAGAATCAGCAGTTTGGTGATCGAGCGGGCCGTACTCGCAGAAGTACGAGAGAGACAAGTGACAAAGAGAAAAGGCTCGTGGTTTATTATTAATAATGGCGTTTGGTGTGTTATTCGATCGAGCAACCTAACCTAACCGTAGGAAAAAAGACCCTAATTAATCGATTAACCTCATGCCTTTTTTTTGGGTTTAGCTAATGAACTGCTGTGTTCAGGAGCTACTACCGGTGCACGCAGGACAACTGCCGGGTGAAGAAGCGGGTGGAGCGGCTGGCGGAGGACCCCCGCATGGTGATCACCACCTACGAGGGCCGACACGTCCACTCCCCCTCCCGCGACGACGACGACGCCGCGCGCGCCAACGCCGAGATGAACTTCATCTGGTAGCCAGCCTACCGCCGCCGCCATTGCCGGCCGTCACTGCTGGCTGGTTCAGTCGAAAATCGTACGTACGTGAGTGCCTCCTGCTGATCGATCAAATGCCAAACTCGCGTCTGCCGCGCATTGCACTGCAATGTCGTCGTGACGTTGCATGCGCGCGCGCGCGCGCTTTATTATAGTTAGGCTGGTGGTAATAGCAGTATTGGGTAGAGTAATAAAGGGGAGACTTTGTGTTGCATCTTGCATGAGTGCCTGGTGCTGGGTACTAGCGTACGTAGGGTGAGTGAAGTCGGGAGCAACTTTGGGATCTGGTGAAACAGTGAAAGTTGGTCGCATGGACAGCATAGCTTGCGGCTGTCTCTGTGTCACCTGGTGTCCTGGTGTGGAGTGCAGTCCTCTCTCTCTCTCTGTCTCTCTCTCTCTCCTCCTTCCTTTCTGCTTGCAGCTGTCCATGTAGTACTGATTTTCAGACAGAGGGTTAAAATCACTACGACTTGTTCTGTATCGAAGAATCGTATATAGTTGTATTCAGTTCCAGGAGGAGTTAGTAACAAGTTCTTGTTGCACTATTTAATTAAAATCTTCAAGAGTAGTAGTGATAATCTTTTGAAGAAGGCACTTCTACTCAACAACTTGAACTTTTGGTGAACATTCAGCACGTGAAACTCTACTAGTATCAGCATCAAATGTCTTTCGTTTGGTACCTAGTGCATGCAATGTCGAGGAAAACTCTACTGGGTGTTGAAGGGTCTGATGGTGAGACAAAGAGAGCCATGGCTAATGCAAAAGGCGATAACATTTGGGAGGTACTTCTATGCATTACTATTTGAAATTTCTATAAATATTAAAGTACGAATGGTGATTACTTACCTCTTCTTTTGCTTGAAGATCTATGCAACTTGTATTGGAAAAATGATACACATAAGCACTTCTCTTATCTATCTGATGCAGGGAGTATCAGATATTTTAGCAAGCAATCAAGCCTAGTAAATAAGTTCTCCTCGGGTTCTATAATAAACTGACCTCGCAAGAAAAAAAAAACTTGAAGAAAAAAGGCCTGGGAGTGTGATAAATTTGACATGTAAGTGATCTCAAGGGGAAAAAATGACAACTAGTACGAACAAGCAACGGATTTCTCACCTTCCAGTTCCAGGCGCAACAGATGCACACCTGGAATTCCTTGTTTTGGGCTAATAAACACGGGTTGGCTAGATTCTGTTGGGCCAGCCCATCCCACGGCCTTCGGTTTTTCTCACACGCTACAAAGTACCATTCGTGCCCCACCGTACTTGTTAAGAAATATCCAATCTAAGATTTTGTAGGTGAATTCTGAAATTCTCCTGAGTAATTTAGGCTATAAATATAGTACTTCACTGTTCAAGAGAAGAAAGTTCAATTCCCCTTTGTTCAGTGTTCATCTATTATGTGAGTGTTCTTGGATATTCTCTACACTAGGAGACCAATATCGGGTTCAATCTTTGATGGTTATCGATTATTTAACAGTGCTAAGCTTAGATCAAAGCAGAAGATGAAAAACACCAGGGGAAAGATAAGCCACGGAACCGCATGCATGCCTTCTCTTACCATTCCTTATACTGCATTAGGTGAAGGTACCTATCACTAAATTACCAACTCTTGTTATCTCTTTTAAACTTTTAGTAACTCTTGATATCTCTTGCTAGCTTGATAAATAGAGAATAATAAGACATCTCGTATATGATCGAATCGCAGCCCTCGGATGGCGCTGCCCCAAACCTAACCGCGGTTGTGGTTTGGGTCGGCGAACCGCGGCACGTGAGGACTCCCGCCGCGCGCTGCATGCCGTGTCGCCGTTTCAAGTTTGGCCGCTTCGTCCGCGAAAGCAGCACGTGCGGGGAGCACTCCGTCTCCGCGTCCGCATCGAACGTCTGACGACGAATTCCCAGCCGCGTGGGCACACGAAACCCACGAGTCGTGTGCAGAATTCCGAGTGAGCAATCTAATACGTTTGCTAGTGCTAGCTATTATAGGGTTTGTTTGGGAAGTCAAAATTCCGGTTCATCTACGTGAACGGATCAAGATTTTAGTTTAATATTTCGGTTTATCTACATAAGTGGGTCGGAATTTTTGGCTCTCAACCAAGGCTATAGACGGATCTGGCTATAAGAGAGCAGTCCAACTGGTAAAGCATTCATGTTATTCCACAGGAGATCCACGTTTTGATAAACGACGGCGAGTATTTTTGGATACTCAGTTAAACTCAGATTTGATCAATACCTACGAGTCAGTGTCGAGATAAATGTCACTCGTTGTTGTCCGTAGGATCAAAATCTCCGTTCGATCTGCGAATTGCATGAACAGATTCTTTTTTTAAGAGAATAATTGCATCGACGCGCAAAGATGGGTTGATTTGTCAAGCGCACACACCATTCGGGCTATGTTGATATTCCGCACCAGGATTTTTCTTTTGAGACTAGTCAAGTCGCCCCACGATTGGAACATAGCATGATCGATCGAGCCGTGTGTTTATGTTAAACTTTGTCGATCTTGACAGCCAATTACTTTATTGGGCCAGTAATTGCCTCAGTAATGCAACAAATGTCAAGTGTTATACAGACTCTGAATGTCCTCGAAGTGTCAATTCAGAGGTTCAAAATTGTCTTGTGTAAAGAGCTGCTGTGCACCTCAGGGACTCAGGGTTTTCTTTTTTGTCGCGATTCATTGCAGTTGTCCAATTTTGAAGAATTTAGAATCTTCCAATGGCACATTTCCTATCGCGATAGCTAAGAACATATACTAAGTGTGTGGTAACCATCCAGACCTATTGAAACAATTGTTGGACCAGAACACATTTTTCTTGTGACAACAACAGGAAGGAGAGTTCTAACACAAGAGGGATCATATTGCCCTTCATAAACCGCATAGTTTAAATAGGACAGCAGGCTGTATGGAGAGCCCGAAGGAGCCCTGTTGCCTTCTTCCTACCAGCAAAGGGTGAGGTCAATAGTGTGAGCAATTAACGCAAAAAATTCTCACAAGTCAGCTTGCTACCTGGTTTTATTACGAGGTACAGCAGGCTGTATTGATCCTGTAGGAGACAGTAGGAGCATCAGTTGTCTTCTTCTTTCAACAATTGAGGGAAATGTAATTGCAAATCAGATCATGTGTAGGCAAAATGTTATAAAAAAAAAACCCAGGTTACCTGGTTTTCTTAGGATGTGACACTGGAAGATCCTCATGTAGTTCAAGTCTGACATTTGGGCAACCCTTCTCAGTATGACCAAACTGAAAGCACTTTTTGCACTGATATGGACCCCTCTTGCCTGGCCCACACTGTTCTTCTTTTCTTTCTTGGCCTGCATGTAGACCTTTTAAGTCTTGGTGGCCTCATATCGAATATTGGGTTGACCTCAAACTGATAAGTATCTTTGAACCTTTGGACTAAGTAGTATTCATGCACATAAGACTCTACTTTGCGTTGTCTAATTAAGCAGATTAAATGGTTAGCACGAGTACAAGATTCCAGATACATCCCACTGGCCTCATGAGCGAGTTACTTTCAAAAGATCAACTTCATACCTCCAAGTTGAGCCATCCCTACTTGGCCCAGATATTTCCACCTTTATGAAACCGCTACTTCCAACGTAGCATTTCAGTCCCCCTACTTTTCATGTGCAGCTCATGTATAACACTTGGTATGATACCCCCTTGCATCCTCATTCCTGCTTGCTATCTCCTGCCGTGTAGCAATCTTCTATTGTATCTTCTCCCTTATCTTGTCCATCGGACTACAGTCAGCTCTTTGAGGTCCTTGATCCAGTTGTTGAAGCATTCTCAAATGTTGTTGTTCACATAATCAACCTTGCATGTCTGCCCTAGACCACAAGTGATTGTGGTAGGTTTGGAGGTAATTGATAGCTTCTAGACAAATTTGCGCAATCTTTTTTTTTCCGAAATGAGGGCAAGAGCTCTGCCGTTGCATTTAGAAGAAGGGAATAGTTACAGACACAGTTTGAAGAAAACATAGGATTACCGTAAGGATATAGACACATTTAAGGGGACATGAACTCATGGAAAGGCTCATTAACACAAGAAAAGGGGACACAAATCCGAATGTTAGAAACCAACGCGCCCTGCATAACCATCATGTAGCAGCAGGAGCCGCTTTTCGATTGTGCACATCTAGACAAATTTGCGCAATCTTATCAAATATTTTCTAGTATGCGCTCAGTTTTGCATGCCCAAGCACAAGGCCACATGTACTTGAGAACATCCCCCTTAAATTTCATCTTGAAATAGTCATTGTGTCTGAAACACTCCCTATGATCTGCTGCACCACCAAATAACTTGGTTATAGCATACTTAAGACCCTTGCAAGCATCGGTATGGATTATCAATCCTAGGAGAGGTGCCAATTGTCCTCTTCAACTGAGTCATGAACCAAGCCCAATTGAATTTATTTCCTTGTCAAAATTTGCATGCACACCGGATACATCGAGTTATTCCCATCAATGGCTATTGATGCAGCAAGCTGTCCATTATACTTCCCTGTCAAGTGAGTAGAATCTTCCCAAAGTTAAGGCCTGCAGCCAACAAGGAATCCATCCACGCATGCTCTGATGGACACAAACATCCTTGAGAAGTGTATTCTTCTAGCAATCTTCTCGCAATCAATCTCTACAACACTCCCAGGGCATGTCTATTCCAGTGATGCCTTGAAATTTCATAACATCTTGAAACTCTCCTCCCAAGTCCGGTGGAGCTCCTCTAGTGTAGACCTCCTCCCCTCCCACACTTTGTTGTACGCAAGTCAATATTAAACTGTTGTTGTAGCCTATTTTGCGATTCCTTTGCACCAATTGTTGGCTCTATGCTCGTAATTTCCTTTTCCTTTGTCAACTATCGAAGCCTTTGACGCCTCTTTGCCCTTCATCTTGCTGGTACTTGCACAAGTATGGCATGCCCAATTAACATCACCTGAAAATAGAACAATCATTTTAGTTAAGCTAATAGATATATCATTAAACATCAATATTTAGCAATGTTTGCATGTATAAATGACTCAATGTACCATGAATGTCGTGCCACCGAGCAATCTCTTTACATGTACTTCCCACTTGCAATCTGAATCTGCACACTTTGCCCTCTACCTATCTGGTTCACTGTGTGTAATCTCAATCTCAAACTCTACCTTGATGGCTTGTTGCTTAATAGACAAGATGAATGCTTGTTTGTCCACAAATGTTGACTCTATCTCAATAACTAGGTTATCTTTGTCATATGATGCATGAGTTGCAAATGCACTATCAATAACTGGCGCTTCATCATGTGACACACTGTCAGGATCATAGTCTACAATGTTTGCTTGTTGTCTTTTCTCTCGCTGCCCTTTCTCTTGTTGGCAATGCTCCTCGGACTTGCTTATGTTCCCCATTTGGTATGCCAATGACATCAAGTTATTTTCTTTCCGCAGCAAGAATTTACTAAATTTTTAATCCCTATGAGGCACAGTTGTGTAAACCTTGATCATAAGGACTGTTGCTATTATTTAATAATAATTCGTTACTTTCTTAATTATTTCATTGAATAGAATGATATTCTATATATGTTGCTACTATAAGCAATAACATGATTTTGGACTAGTACAACATGCACAGAGAGTTTAGAATCTAGTAAAATAGGTCTAGACATAAGGGTACCTCTGCTCAATCCATACCACCGTCTACAATTTGGGTGCCATCACGAATTTGGCTCTCACGCTGAATCTAGACCTAAGTAAGCGGTTGCTCCACACTATTCATATGCAGCTTTGTTGAAGGTCATTAAAAGCTCGCTTTTCTCAAAGTCCTTAACAAGCAAAACAGCAGACCCCTCTACTATTTTTCCTAAAAAACAAGCATGACAACTTGAGTTAATATCTACCTTTTATATTTATATACTTATTAATATATATTATTATATCATACTTAAAAAAATATTATTATAAATCACTACTGATATAAAAGGAAGTTGTACATGATCCTCCCACCCACCCGTCTTCACGCGTGCGCCCCAGACCTCTCCCGTTCGCACGCCACTGTAAAAAAAACGGCTTAAAATGCTCAACCACTCGATCTTATCCTCCCCCATCCCCCTCCACCCATACAGTTCCGTCCCCACTATCTCTCAGCCCCACCGCGTCCACCCCACGTTCCATGCCCTACTGCATCCGTCCCGCCCTATCGCAGCCAGCCCGACAGTAGTTGCCTCGCACGCACTCTCCCTACACCGCACCGCTCCACTCGATTTTATCCTCCCCCATCCCCACTCCACCCGTATCACCTCCGCCCCCATGATATCCTCGCACATCGACGTCCGCCCCGCCCTATCACCGCTGGCCCAACGATCGTTGCCTAGCCACACTCTCCCCTCCCTGCGAACACAGTGGGCATCGTGACGTGACGCAAGGCCTGGGTGGCGTGGGCCACGTCCATGCTTGGCAACCACCTGCTGGTTGTGGCAACATGTTTGTGGACCGGGGAGCCACTGGGCTTGGCTGGGGCGGTGGGGAAGTGGTGGCCCTGACTCCAACGCAGGCGAAGGTGTTTGCTGCTGAGGTGGAGAGGAGCATGATGGTCATGGGGGAGCGTGAGGGGTCGTCGTCCTCGACGCCGATGCTGGTGGCCATGATGGGAGTGGCGGAGTCTTATGTGGTCATGGCACCTGGGAAGTTACCTCCGACGTCGAGCAAGGTGTTGGTGTTCCCCGCACGGCCACGATTTAGGATGGTCGGGAACCGATGCCGGGTGCGCGCCAGGATTATTAGATGTCAAGAATGGTAAGACAAATTATTGGTTCATTAGGTTCAAGGAAGAAAGATTACTAGCGGTTGACCTAAGCAAGGTGAACAAGATTAGTTCTGCCAGGATTATTAGATAACAAGAATTTATGCATGATCATGTTGTTTAGTTGATACAGAAAAAAAAACCTCCAGCAATATGGCTGTCTACACATCAAGATTATTGTTTTTTTTAAATGGCAATCTTAAAACTGTTGTGATCATTTCTATCTGAAAGATCATGTAAAGGTCTACCCATGTTGATGATGATTATTTGATTGTATTTGAGTTAGGAATCCGATTTATTTTTAGCAATTGGATAATTATTGTATATCATTTTGGACATTGTTATGTGATGGGTTTCCTTGTTTTTTATGGTTGCAGGACGACGGTGCTAAGTCATGGTGAGGCGGAGGATGATCGGGACTAGGGGAGGTGCGTCGAAGGTCCAAACGGTCAGGGATCGTCGGAGGATGATCGGAGACAGAGTCGCTGCGAGCCTAGAAGACAAGGGAACGACTAAGATGCTAACTTGGGGCTGCTCGAATCAAAGAGAGTTGTTGGATTGCGGTTTAGATGATAGAGTAGTGGTCAAGTTAGCTTGAGTGAATCTCAACTCTTGATGAGGTTTCTTACGGGCAAGTAGAACTCATCTAAGGATGGAGGATGACTCAATCTCAACCCTTGGTGAGGTTACTTGAGGGCCAAGTTGAACTCATGCAAGTAGTATAAATAGAGTGAGAGGGGTAGCTCTCCCCTCTTGAAGATTTTATGTGCTCCTTTGAGTTTTGCCCACTTTGTTGTGAGGCTTTGTAAATCTTCATCTAAAGAAATAAAATTTTACTTCCTTACTTTTTTGAATTTAATTTCAGTATTTACATTATGTCTTAAATTCAGCATTTAAATTCCGTAATTTAATTTCTTGCAATTTACATTCTCACAAGTTGGATTTGCCTCCCCTCCTACTTGATTGTGCTTCTTATGCCGAGGATGTATGATTGATTGATGAATCTTCTTTTGATCATATCCTCATCATCTAGGCAATACTTTGCAAGAACTCAATCTCTTTGCTTAATCTTTGAGAAATTTTTGTAGATCGCGTTTGAGATTTTTGTTTTCTTGTGTTCTTGCTTGCTGTGACAAGTGAAAGAATATTGAAAATCATATTGATTATCATAACCCCACGAGCAAGTTGAAAACCAAAATTTTCTCTGTTTTACTCCTTTACGTTTGAGTGTTTCAAGTGAGGTTTTGCTTGGATCCATTGAGTGAGAGAAAAATTTAATTGTGATCATTTACCCTCCTCTGATTATCACGTCGGTCCTTCATTATCGAGTAACACACGTAAATTGTTTGATGTCGTATTTGTCATATATTATCAGGCAATTTAGTGGATCCAAGACAGGAGTGCAATCAACTACTGGAGTTGTTGATGCATAAGTGCTCAACTAATGTTAGCTTAATAAATTCTACGGTCACCGCCCTTCAGGCATTGACGAATAATTGACAGAATGAACCGCAAAGCTGGACGGGATCAATCAATCCCTGCACCCCCTGGGATGAAATATCATGTTCTAATGGGAGGATGACAGAAGTGTGAGTGCTCAACTTATGGGTTATGAATTTATGATTTTGGATTTCTTTTATTAACATACACTCTGTCGAATCTGTTGGGAGGCAGTAGGGCGAACTACTAATCCGTTTGGTAGTGTTTTATCTCGTCATCGAAAGTTTATATAATGGAAGATGTATTACATGCATAAATATATATATCCAATTTGAACTAGCTAGCCGTAGTTAGTTTATATACATGCCAAAAATAATCCTAGGAAATAACATAAGCATTTTATGTGTCACAGTATGTTTGCTGATTTAATCTTGTTAATGCTTTGGTACCACAGCATCATGGGGAGTGGGTGGTAAAGATAACGGAGATGTGCCACAACTGAAAGACGCACGATACTTTGCATTTGAGGAACTGAAAAAATACACCACTAATTTCTCAGAAACCCGCAAGATAGGATATGGAGGATATGGTAAGGTAACCGGATTTCCATGATGGAGGGTAGGGAGTCGGGGATGGCTATGGATCCCTTGAATTAATTCTGCATAATTTATAGGATAGAGCTACAACATTACATTATGCGGTTCAAGTTGGTACCATTTCAAACTATAAAGTTTTCGATTAAGTTCAGCGTGGAGATCAATGTTGCGGATAAGCACTCCCAGATCAACCATCTTCGGGCTAATGATTTCTCTGATAATTTTTTTATTTTATATGTAGGATGGCTAGACACCACTTCTTTTCAATGGTGCCGATAAGGCCAGAAGTAGCTCAGGATTTCCTATTTTATGTTGGGAGATTAATGATAAAAGGTACAATTCCTAAGAAGATTGAAACTTTTTTTCCATACTTTTTCACGAGAGATTTTCTGTTGCTTCACAAAAAAATATGCTTGCCTTCGGACATGTAGATTTCTCTGGACAACTTGATCTTCTAAATTTCTACATGACTAATCCTCTCATCATGTCTGGTTGTTCAAGCTAGACCAATGAATATTTCATGTTGGACGAGAATCAATGTAAAATTATTGTTCATAGTTTGATTTATTTAGTAACTTACGGAGATACATTTCGTTTGATATGTTTATCAAATAAAATTGATATTTACTACATAATTTAGAATTATACTCACTGGTATATCTATTACACTCTTTTAGGATTTCGTTATAACGCGGACAACTTAAGTTGTCAATACCATAATGTTACTTCCAGAAGAACCAAGCCGGAATTGACGATTATATGATTCCGTAGGACGCAACACAACAATCTCACCCCGTGTCCGTGGACTCCTTGCGTGCGCCTGCCCTCCTCGTGAACCGCCCGCGGGGCCCACACGGCTCCAGGCCCACGCCCGAGCGAGACGCACCATCCATGCATGCATCATGCGCATATGGGTGGGCCCCGGGGCGGTGCTCCCCTCTCGCGGAGATAGATTCATAGATATACTCCCGTGCGCCACAGCTTGACACGTCGGCCGGCGCGATAAATATCCTTTCCTTCGCTCCCATTGGCTCGCACCGATTGCCGCTTCCGCCTTCGCAAAGCGAAAAACAGGCGGAACCTCATGCGCTCCCCCCGAAACACGGCGTGGTTTTTCAGCGCGTGCACCACCACCTAGAGGTGGGCATTGGGCCGGGCTATTTTGGGCCAGCTTGAAGAACGTTCGGCCCAGCACAACTCACGGTCCGACACGACACTATTTTAAAAAGACCGGGCCGACCCGGCAAGGTTGTCCGGGCCGTGCCGGGCCTGCCAATCGAGCACGATAGCGGCGCCCGGCCAAGACGGCCCGAACGAGCCCGTTCGTGTCGGGCACGCAGACGTCCGACGGCGCACGTCGGCCGTGCAACACGCAGCAGGGCCCGTGGCAACGCGGCGGCACGCGGTCGAACCCGCGACAACGTGCGAGCTTCTCACCTCCCATGCCGCATCGCGTCCGCCTCGACAGGTGAGTAGAGGAGGGGAGATCAAGTGCTTGATCTGTGTCGGTGTGAGAGGAGAGGGGAGGCGCTGGTGAGGCGGTAGATAGGTGAGACGGGAGCGGGGAAGACAAGGCGGAGGAGGAGGAAAGCCGGCGGAGGATCGAGGAGGTGGGCCGTGGGCGTGGCTGGCTCGAGGGAAAAGGGGAGAGAGAGTATGCAGGGAGCTAAAGACAATACATGTGATGGTGTAATGTACTCATGCATATGAATGTGTATGTATTGCCATTTAGTATATGTACTAATCGATTGTTTATTTTTTGACTATATATATGTTCGTAACGTGCACTGGTCGATGTCTTCCATAATCTCCTACATCAATGCCAACTAGGCTATACATTCATTGCATACCAGTAAGATCAGATATCGTACACTACTATAAGCAACTTCGGGTCCTTCCCTCTCATCGCAATAGTGTAAATGGGTGGGCTCGAAGCAAGACGCGACGAAGCAGCACGAACGCAAATGGGCCGTGCTCGGCTCACTGAAACGAGCGGCCGCCCGCAAGACGCACGACGACGCCGTCGCGCCGGCACGATTTAGGCCCGAAGCACGATAGACCCGTGCCGAGCCGGCCCGGCACGGCACGACGCTCACGTCACCACCATGTTAGGGTTGCGCTAGCTTTCACTTGCACCATGTGCCTGACAGAGTTACGTGGCTGGGATAGTTTGTTTCGTATCTCCTCGCAATCGCCGTGTCATGGAAGAACCACGACAGGCTATAAATTTGGCGGATTTCGCTGGGATTGATATTCCAAATCTCAGCGAAATAAAAAAAAATTGAAAATTTCAGTGAACTTTTGTGAGATTTCGGTGTTTTGTATCGAGATCGAGATGATGTCTTTTTGGACTGGTTTTGGTATTTTTAGAACGGAGTTTTGCTCTAATTTATTTTGAAGAATTATAATGTATTTTATGAGGAGTACATGTAAAAATTTTACAAAAATATATATATACAAATTATAAAATTTCGGATTTCGGCCATCCCGGAGATGTGGTCCTTTTACGAGGAATACATGTAAAAATTTTGCAAAACAATACATATACAAATTATGAAATTTTGGATTTCGGCCATCCTGAGATACAGTCCGAAAACAAAATTTCTAAAAATATATTATTATAAGATATTCTACATTCACTAAGGCACATATACGAAATAATGTATTACTCTTATTCATTAGATTACTTTTTTTTTATTGTATGTTTTCCTCAGTCCATAGTAGCAAATGGTATTAAGAAACTAAAGAGAGGAGTATTTAAAGAAAAATGGTAAAAAGTTGTATCCAAATTGCTGAATAATATACATTTAGAAATAAAATTTGAAAACTAGAATATCATGTATTTGTGTTTTAAAGGTCGGATGCCTTGATTCCACTTGTATTCTCGGCCTCTCGTGCACCCTTTTCGAACAGTTGTGGTATTGGAGTACTACATAGATTTCGGAACAGCTTGCACATATATGGCAGGTCCTATTTCCAAAATTACGCTTTCTAGTAAGCGGAGAAAACGCAAATAGCTAAAAGAGTTAGGTTGAGAAAAAAAAGGAAAGGATCGACACAATATCATGATCACTGTTATCACCTCCCTCCCAAGAGGTGGTATTAGGGATGGCCCCGATCCCTGTTTCCTCGCGAGGATTTCCTCTATTAGGGGACGGGGACGGAGACGGGGAAATCTTTCCCTGCGGGGGGTTTATCGGGGAAAATATTGCCCCCGTCGGGGATCACGGGGACGGAGACGTTCTATTGTTCCCCGTTCCCGTCCTCGTGTTATCACAAATAGCTGAAAGTAAATGATCATTCTCAAAAAATATATATATAGGTGAGGTTATTATTAATAAATATGCTAAATTTGAATTACTCTAGTGATTCACTCACACTTAAACCACACATGCACCATTACTCTAGTGATTCATTCATGTAGCATGTGATCTTTTATATAGCATTTTCGGGGATTAGTCCCCGTCGGGGCCCCACAAACCCGTCGGGGATCGGGGACGGGGAAGAATTAAGCCCTGTGTATGGGGACGGAGACGGGGGCGGAAAAATTTTGCTTATCGTGGATCGGGGATGGGAGGGCGCTCCCCGCGGGGATTTTCCCCGTTGCCATCCCTAGGTGGTATGGATTTATCTCCTCCCCACGCACACCCTATAAAAGTATTGACAGTCTTACCTAGTATCGATGACGGAACTAATTTTTTAATTAGGTGTATATTTCACACGTAGATTTAATATATATATTTAAAATTTACTAAAAGTATAATACAAATGGTTTTAAGTTCTTAGAAAAATCCTAAATCACTAAAATTATAACCAATTGAATCAACAAATTTAATCCATGAATATGTGATTTTGTAGCATTTTTCAATTTTTTTGGGGTGTCGGGGCATACTCGTCACCACCTAGTACCGCAATAACATCCACTGTTATTACGGCGTCGCCTAGTCGCCGACTAGGCGTCTAGACGGCCGACCGGGGGCGCCATGGACCGGCGCCTCGCCTGAAGATGACCAGGCCGCCGCCTGGCCGTCGCGACGTCGTCGCCTAGGCGTCTGCCTGGCGTTCCGGGTGACCGACTGCAACTGGACTGAGTATTTGAGGGTGACCGAGACCGGTTGCTCCGTGCTCGAGAGGAGGCAAAGGAAAGAGGACTCACGCGGGTGGAGAAACCCTAGTAGGAGTCGCCTCGCCGTCGCCAGCAACTGCGTCGTCGCCACCGCCCGCCGCCATCAGTAATCCCTCGCCTCCCTCCCTCCGCCTCCGCCTCCCGTGCCCCTGGCTTCCCCTTCTGCCTCCGGCTGCCGCTCTGCGCCTCCACCTCTGGGCTTCCGCTCTACCCCGGCTGCCGCTCTGCTCCTCCACCGCTGGGCTTCCGCCTCCGGTTGCCGCCGCCCTACGCGTCCGCCGTGGAGGAATCGAGGAGGAGACATGCGAGGAGGAATGGGCTCTGCGGCTCTGCGCCTCTGCGCCTCTGCTGGAGGAGACAGCCGAAGATGAGTGTTGTGTTGAGTAGAAAACTTTTTCCTTTATCAGTGAGTATTGAGTAGTATTAACTATTGAGGAAGAGCCAATTAGCCAAAGATGACTGAGGATGGTGATCACTGACACTGAGCATGCTTATTGACTCAAGTCATATTGAGTAGTATTAGCTCATAGCTGCCAATCTGTCATGTACTCATTTGTTAGGTGTTGGTTGATGCTGCTGGCTAAGAAGTAGATGACAGATTGATAGCTAATGTATTGTATGGTATGGTATGGATTAGTCATTACTCCGATGCTGACAAGGTACTACACATCACTTATCACTCCTGCTATATTTGAGCTTGAATTATGATTTTGTACATAGGAAACTTGTACTATAATTGAACTTCAAATCTGAACTTTTGATCGTCTAACTGTCGCCTAGGCGGGCGCCTAGGCGTCCGGGCGCCTAAGCGTCCAGGCGCCCTGGAAGCGACTCGCCTCGCCAGGGCGTCGTGATATAATGATAGAGACGATTGCTGTCTATGTACTCCTTCGTATCATCTAAAGACAAAAAATAAAGACTTCTACAACGGATGTGATCTTAGGGCATGTATAATAGTATGGTGTCAACTTTCTATATGCACTGACACTTAAGATTTTTGCTGATATAAAAGAGAGAAGGAGGAGAGGGAGTATAGCGACCATATAGACAGCATAAAACACCATTACGTGAGTTATTTTCTATAATAAACATTTTTTCATACCATAATTAAAAGATTATAGAATCTTATAGAGACAACCTTAAGATGACAACTATTGTAGAAGTTATCTTTTTTTGTCTTTAGATGTCATGGAGGAGTGTATGGATAGTAGTGGTTTCTACTATTGTACATACTCTTAAGGTTGCTCTTTTAGATTATACAATATTTAATTATGATATGAAAATGTGTTTATTGTAAACAACAAGTCATGTCATGATGTTTTATATGATAAAATATATAGACAGTTGATATCCTATCATTGATTATGTCCTAAAAGATCCAACTTGATGATCCAAACAACTAGATAATCACGAATCTAAGATGACTGCAAAACATGCACAAAACAGCTTCACTTCATTTCAAGCTGGAAAGTGATTTTGCCAACACTTCCGAGGAGCATCTTGAGACAATTAACCACCACCCTCAATAATCAAATTTTTTGTCGCAAACGTGCTGAGCAATTTGGGTCCAGCTGGCTCACAGAGATTGATTTCACATTTGGCGCACAAGATACGCGAGGGCCCACCCACCGACCGTGGCCACCTGCGCCATCCTTTCTTCGACACGTATCCCGCCCGCGGGGCCCTCATCCCCGGCCGCCACCAACTCGGCAATGGCCTGGCCACTACGTCAACCTGGGACTCGTGGACGCCCGTGCACCGACCGATGCGGATCGGACGTTCGTGGCGAGAGCCGTTTGGCTGCTAAGTCCCCACGCGAATCGCATTACAGCGGTAAGAGCTGGATGGTTCTAGATAGTTCCGAAGCACAAGGTGCTTAGGATATTTGACTTGAGATTCCCGATTGCTTTGTATTCTTAGCCTATTACGTAAGTTGGTGTGATATGTTCCTTTGTTTTGTTCTTTTAAAAAATTAAGCACGATTGATGGTGCAAATTAGGCTTTTGTGAACCTTGGAGAAGAAAAAGGAACAATGCAGTCTTGTAGATCGATGCTTGCTGCCCTATGTTCTACGGAGTACTAGGTGTGGAAGACTAAAATGCATGCTATGCATTAATGCATGCCATAGTCCATGAATCCTCTTAAATTTCTAGAACCAATAAAACTCTCGTGTAGTTAGAAGATGGATTAGATGGTCTAAGTTTTCATTTCTTTCATTCGCCAAGAAGATGTTGGGTTTAGCCTCCCATATTCTTGTTGCTACTTCAAGCGGATATGATTGGTTCGAGACGTTTTGACACTGCATATGTGCTTCGAAACAGTATTCCAGGTACTGTAATATGTTGCTGTTTCGAAAATTAGCACCGTTCCTTTCATTTTTCTCGGTAAAAAAAAACTTTTTCAGCTTTAATGCTTGCATGTGAAGCAAATATCATTTCCAAGACTCCTCTGGCCATTGCATTCCTGCACATCCAATTCCAAACCACCCAAAAAAGCAAGAAGATACAAACAAGTCAACGAATGCTTTGTTAAACCCCAAAAGAGGACTAATCGCAGAGATCTATGCGCAATTAGCCAGAAGTGGGTCCCACCATGATAGTGGACGAATAATAAAAATATTGAAATGGCAGCATCGCACCACCGTCCAATTATCGCCATCCGTGATCCGTCATCCACAACCGTCCAATTTGCCACCGCGTTACGTCCCCTGGCCCCTGCCATTCCAGTCGGGTAAAGCAAAGAGGATGTCAAAGCACGCATCTCATCGTGGCCCATCCGACGTCCAACGGCCTAATCAGTTGATTCTCGCATTGTCGTGTCATTAGCAATAATTCTAATCTAGTTCTTTTCTTTTGCTGGTAGGCCCTCACATAACATTAAAATTACATGATGTTCTACACTCGTATAACACTACTCAAATTTACGGCAGCCCAGACATCGTCATGGGTTTTATACCCTACAATCATAATAGATTTACAATTTAGTATCAACATCACAAAATTAAAATTACATTTTTAATGCTACAGGATACCGATAAATTTACTAACTTTAGTGATATCAACAATTACCTGAAGCATTTACTCTCTTTTTTTCTTAGGTGAGATAAAATAATCTTCTAAGCTACCTCTTTTAAGGATGTTGGAAAAATTTTACTTTGGCTATACGTGCCATCGAGCTAGATCCAATGGTTGAAGATTAATGTTGACTCACAATACGTTTTGCATGTAATATCTACCGACAACAATCTCTCCTCTCTGTTTTTGAGAGCAAGTGAAGGCTTACCAACTAAAGCTGGCTATCACATTCCCTCTTTAGCATTATTCATAACCATCACCCTATTTTAACCACCCATCGAGGCTCCATTTGAGAATTGCGTACAAGCCGAGGGCTAACATGCAAATGCATGTGTATGCGATGCATGGCATGGGATCATCCATGCATCCATGCCATGCGCCCCCGAAAATATCAAGGCCATGTCAGCAGCGCCAGGGGGCCCGGGAGGCGATCCCACAGCCCCGCACAAGTATCTCCCGCACCGCGCGCCCCCACCCGCCTCCCCACGCCTCACTGACGCGTGGGCCCGGAATTCTCACCCCATTTGTCAGTGTCAGAGTCGTCTGCGAGGAGCCTCCACTTGTGGCCGGGGAGTGAAATAACGCAGCCGCACAACGGCACAAGTGCACAACCACCTCCTCCCTCTCATCGCGAAAAAAATCTTTTTCTCGCCTCTCCTCGCTCCTCACCGTTTCTCTCTCCGCCCCCCTCTGGCCTCTTTGCGCAATCCCCCTCGGCGACGCCGCCGGCTCACCGTCGGAGCTCCTGGATTAGTGCGCGCCCGGTCGAGGTAATGCCCTCAGATTTCCCCCCCTGAATTTTTCGGTGCGGGCTTTGTGTTTTCCGGGCTGTATTTATTGCCTTTTTCCCTTGTTTTTTTACCGCCTTTTGTTCGTGATTTCTGGCTCGAGCTGGTCCGGTGGATTCGTGGATAATTTGTAGGTGAGTAGGCTCGGACCAGGTT
This sequence comes from Otatea glauca, assembly GCA_036346275.1. Taxonomy (NCBI): domain Eukaryota; kingdom Viridiplantae; phylum Streptophyta; class Magnoliopsida; order Poales; family Poaceae; genus Otatea; species Otatea glauca. Next base: position 60,284,700 of record CM070712.1, read on the forward strand.
TTGGTTGTTGTTTTATCGGAGAAGTAAGGATTGGAAGGGAAAACAGTTTAAAATTTGGGGGGCGAGTTTGAGGCTTTGAGCTGATTATTATTATATATTTTTTGTAATCTCGGGTAGATTAATGATAAATGGATGCTTCTTACCGGGAAACTGGGTAGGATTTTGCGTCTGCTACGCTAATAGTGTGGATTCGAGCTGGGTTTGCTCTTTTTTGGGGGGTCATTTCGTCGTGTAGACTTCGTACTTACGGTTGTGGAAGCTATTAGAGAGGAACAATTATTGGAAAATTATCTGTAGTAAGGTAGTTCTGTTTTGATCTCATAGTTTCCATTTCTACGCTTTGGCTAATCTATTTCCTTGATTGCGTTAGTAGTATCTAATTTTTTACTACTTAGAAAGCAGTGTTCCCTGGGCGCTAGGCGGCACACCGACGCCTAGCACCTAATCGCCGCCCAGACGACTGTCTATGGGAACACTCTTAAAAAGAAGTTGGTGGTGGTGGCGGCGGCGGTACGTTATTCATCCCAACTCCCCCTTTCACCTCCCTAAAAAACTCAACAAAAACAGAAAAAACAATTTAACAACACACAAATTCTACCAACCAAAAAATTCTTTTAAAGGAAAAAAAAGTGTAGCACTAATGGGCGCGGTGGTGTGACGTAACTGAGTGCGGAGGCGGAGCTGAGTGCCTTGGCTCGACAAACTGATCACAATGATCTCGACTCGGCGTGGTGGGGGTAATATGAATTCTTTTTATCCATAACAAAGCACATGCATTCAGCTAATTAAAAAAGACCCCTCGAAAAAGAAAGGAATGACTCCCTAGTGTTCTGTCTCAGATAATACATCTAGGACTAACTATGAAATCATTTGCAAAGAAGCTGATGCAGTCGACGTTTTATTGTTAGCGGAAAAGATGGGGGGTTACTGAATAGATTTACCAAAAGAATACGTTTCCTGAACAAAACATTAGTATAATGATATTGTGTTTCCTTCTTTTCAGTGTGCTTATATAGATAAGATTTATTTGTTCTTTGAAAATTTTACTATATAGAATCATTTGCAGTGGAGTAAACTTGGAATTGTGAATAGTTAGAATTACAACACAAGCCATTGCACATTCACAGGGGTTACTAATTCAGGTTCCTGTACATCCAGATTGGCCATTAGCCCCTTACTTTTATTTCAAGCTCCTCAATTTCCATGTTAGTCTCTTAAAACTTTGATAAACTATTCACTTATTACAGGGACTTATGACAAGTTTTGTGAGTGCAAGGGTGTAAACAAACAGTTTTTTTTAATAATAGACCATAGTGAACAAGTTCTCAATATCTAGGGTCTTCAATGACGAATTTTGCAATTACAGGAACCTAATCGAACAATTTCGCAAAGTATAAAAATGTGCAATTTTTCCATGAACCAAAAAGATGTAAATTTATCATTTTGTTTGGTATTTGGTCAATATAATTGTAGAACAAGAGTCCATTTTGGATTGCAGTGTTGCGATGCGTGATGAGGTAATAAAGTAAATGCTATATTTGAAATGGCAGTTGCCAAATACTAACTAATTAATCTAAAACTAGTAAACCAAAATTGCTTTGGGAATACAATTCACAGCTAAACTTAATCTTAGAAGTACAAATCGAATTTGCCAAACTGGCATGTCTGTGAAATGGTTCTTTTGAAAGTTTCTTGCTACGTTTATCTTGACCATAGTTACTGGATTCACTGTGAACCTCCGCGAATCGCGAACCAGATTCGTCGAACCCAAACCAGTTTAGGGTACAGGATCCATATTCGTTGTGGAAATTGGAAGAAAAAGTGGCGAAACGCGAAATCGAATCCTGTACCGCGACTTGGATGAACCGCGTTTATGGTGACTATGAGCTTGACACAGAATTAAGCTCCACACTCTGACTCTGCCACCTCAAGGATGTGACAGATGGTTCATGATAGGTTCATGAGCTGTGTCCTGTGGGTTTTGCTGCTGTTCGACTTCCAATGGTTAGGCATTGAGATGGAGATATTTTGCATTTCTAGTTGCTATATTTAGAGTGGATGGATCTGATCAATTTTCCTTAATTAAATGTGAGATGTCAAGAATAAAAACAACATTGAAAGGCATGTGAACTATCAATGTTGTTTATATTCAAAGTTTAGTCATGAGTCATGGGCCTCATAGCCCCTTGGGTTGTGTGGACACTAAAAAATATAAGTTGATTTATATTATGTGACAAAACAGATGAGGATCCAAGTGTTAACTCTAATTCATCTGTTTGTGTCATTTATGTGGATGGCACACTGTATGCTCAGATTTGTAAAGTAGTACACTAACTATGGGTTATGGTAATCCTTCCCTTTCAAATTGGTACATGAGATATGCCTTTTCATATTGTTTTATTAAACTGAGAATGCTTGCTCCTTTTTCCTAGATAAGAATTTTGTTTGATTGTTCTTTTATTTGTGTGTCGATAATAAAAAGAATGTGTTAGCAAGATTATGTGAATTTTGTTCCATTAGCTCTCGTTTCTTTTGTCAGTTTCTGTACTATTCGTTGTTTCAATATTAATTAACATGATATATATCCCTCTCCTTTTCTTTACTTTTCTTTTGGCTATATTTTGCAATGCAGACTTTAAAACACCAATAGTTGCAATTGGTTGATATGATTCTCGATCGACACTCGACAGTACTCACAGGAGAATTTGTGTCTTGCTGAAAGTTTCTTGATTGTGAGGCAAGTAGCTTATAAGAAGAGTAGCACTTTGGTGGCATAGATGGATGGACTGACTGGCAACTTGAACACGGTGTTGATTACAGATGCACTAGTTGCTAATTGAAGCAGTTTCTCTAGTTTCTTTCTTTCTCTTTGAAAGTCTCTCTAGTATCTTGGGCAAGCTCTTGAGCTACCAAGTATGTCAACTTCAAATGAGAAGTGGATTGATGGGCTCCAGTTCTCATCGCTATTCTGGCCCCCACCACAGGATTTGCAACAGAAACAGGTAAATATATTGCTAGTTGAATTTTGTTATATATGCTATAACTCTGAAGATACCTAATGCGGATGGGACTCTTTGGCTGTGTCTTCTGTTTGAAGGCACAAATTTTGGCCTATGTTGAGTACTTTGGCCAGTTTACAGCTGACAGCGAGCAATTCCCTGAAGATGTAGCTCAGGTAATGTATCTCTTAGTATAATTTGGTATTTTTTGTCAAAAAATCGATGTCTATGTGGTAACTTTTACACCTTTTTTTTTTCATGTGTGCAGCTCATTCAAAGGTTCTATCCATCAAAAGAAAAACGTTTAGTAGATGAAGTATTAGGTAATATGAACTTCTCATAGCTACACATTAGACAATAGGCGATACAAGAAAGAATTTGACATACTTTTTTTTACATTGTCCAGCAACTTTTGTTCTTCATCATCCCGAACATGGTCATGCAGTTGTACATCCGATTCTTTCACGTATCATAGATGGGACACTGTGTTATGATAGGCATGGTTCCCCATTCAGCTCCTTCATCTCTTTATTTAGCCAAACTTCTGAGGTGAGGCCCCTGCTGTGGTTAATTTTAGCTTTTAAGTTCTTTTTTCTATGATGATAAGATTCATCCACTGCTGTTCATTTCAATATTATTTTCAGTTCTCTTGATTAATGTTCTTCAAAGTACTAAACTACTATCGCTCATAAAATTTATGTTTGACTGCAGAAAGAGTACTCGGAGCAATGGGCCTTGGCCTGTGGAGAAATTCTTAGAGTTCTAACTCACTACAATAGGCCAATCTTTAAAGTTGAGCACCTACACAGTGAAGCGGAATGCAGTACCTCTGATCAGGCCACATCAAGTAATTCTGTACAGAAGAAATCTAATGATTCTCCAGGAAATGAACCTGACCGGAAGCCATTGAGGCCATTATCTCCTTGGATCACAGACATATTGCTAGCCGCACCTTTGGGCATTAGAAGTGACTATTTTAGATGGTGAGTAATGATATTCATATTTGATTCTTCAGTTGACTGAAATTTCTTTTTTCTTAAGAAATGCAACCATGGTTTTATTGTTATATTAATAAGAAGGAAGAGTATTTGTAAATTATTAAGTTGAATGAGGAAACAAGGAAGAGTATTTGTAAATTATTAAGTTGAATGAGGAAACATGTAAAAGAGTAGAATTATGTGAGGGGAAAAAGAGAGAGCAGAAACAATTAACAGATAACTAGAATAGCACAAGTGTAAGGGAAGGAACTCGTAATCTAGTCCAAACTGCAAGCATGTCTCTGAATCTCCGGATGCACCGATGTAACCATGCCACTGCAAAGGAAAAAAAGACAGTTTTTAAATATATCCTTATTGTGATGCAGTATGCTAATGGGAGTATATATAGTCCGCTGTTCATGAATATTATTATATTGCACTGCTTGTCAGCTTGTTGGAATATATACATTTACTGTTGAAAACCAACAGTTTACTAGAATACTCTTCTATTGGTAACTAATAGATTGCGATTACTCTGTTTCATTCTTCTATTGGTAACTAATAGATTGCAATTTACTCTGTTTCATTTCAAACATATCAGGTGTGGTGGAGTCATGGGAAAATACGCAGCTGGTGGAGAATTGAAGCCTCCAACAACTGGTTGGTAAAATCAGCAATCAAATTTTCCATCCTGAAATTGCAGAATTGCATTAACATTAAATGTTTCCTTTTATTCTGTTGAGATACCATGCCTCTGTTACTGGATATTTTGGATTCTATAGTAGAACAGTTTTCTTCTCAAATCCCGAAAGGAAACAGGAGTACTGGACAGATAGACTATAGTTGGCAATTGCTTGCTTGGCTGGATACAGTAAATGTGTACATTTACTGTTGGTTTACTAGCATTTGGCGGTAGAGTGAACGAGCTAGAGCAAAGTACACCACATCCTCTTTGAAACAAGTCCATAAACTATGAAATGAAGTTTTCTTGTATTAAGAGCTCCTTATCATAAGCACTTTGGTTGAACATATTACTTTTGCAGTGCCTATAAAGGTATACTGGGAATTCTAACAGTGATAACATGGATTATTGAAGGACATGTTTCACCCTACAATCTTTATCCACTTCATGTGTCCACCCGTTCATTTTGCAGCTATGATATATAAATTAAAATCAGAGCAGATGACTGGCACAATTGTTTACTTTTTATGCAACTTACAAATACCTGTTCAACTTCGAATCGTCCTACCATATGCGCATTAAGGACCGGAGGTTTTGAACTCACATTAGGTTGCCTGATTCTTTTTTTTTTCCAAGAGCACGTGTTTACCTGATTCCAAGTATTGAATTCTCAAAAAATATCATCTGTTGGCAAATTAGGTCGAAGTTTACAGTCTCTTGCTGCCATGTTAGAGCACAGTGCACATGAGCTCTGCGAGATTAAACGATCATGCAAATTTACTATAGTGGGAGTGTGGGAAATTTTTCTTCTTCTTACAACTGATGCTAGTGCTTATCATCAGCGTTCTAAATAAAGCCCGTTAAGGCCTTGTAAACGACCGTTAAAACGGTAAAGGTCTCCTGCCTGTTACGTTTATGAACATTTCAATGTTTGTCTGTTATATCAGGCCATATATTCGGTTTAACGGCGTTAATGTTTAAATAACCAGTTTGATCAGGTCGTTTATTTGGGTAAAGTTGCAAGATTGTCATTTGACATGGAAAATTGACATTCATGAGATGAATGCTAGCTTTGCTTTTCATTGCCACTTGAGCTGTTCATTCATTCAATTATGATTCTTTAATTACATGCACATCATGTCATCTTTTTTCTTCATTTCACCGTTGTGGACAATTGTTAGTAGCCTAGTAGTTCTATTCTGTATACATGAAAGAAGATGAATTAGATGCTTATTTTCTTACTGCAAACACATGTATATATTTATCTGAATTTTAAATAGTAAAACCGTTTATAATGCTGCTTCCCGTATAAACCGTTTACAATGCAAACACTGAATTATGATTCGTTAACATTTACCGTTATTTAGAACATTGTTTATCATGGACACAAAATAGATAACACATGTCTGGGTGATTTAGCTTGCAGCCGAGGATCTGGGAAGCACCCACAACTTATGCCATCCACCCCAAGATGGGCTGTTGCCAATGGAGCTGGAGTTATACTAAGTGTCTGTGATGAGGAAGTAGCTCGATACGAGTCAGCAAATTTAACTGCGGCAGCTGTTCCTGCTCTTCTGCTACCTCCACCAACAACACCCTTGGATGAGCATTTGGTGGCAGGGCTGCCCCCTCTTGAACCATATGCTCGCTTGTTTCATAGGTATCTCCTATCCATTATTATACCGAATTTACTTTCCAAATGATTATTAACGTGTTATGCTCCTGTCAGATACTATGCAATTGCTACTCCAAGTGCTACGCAGAGGTTGCTCTTTGGTCTTCTTGAAGCACCACCATCATGGGCCCCAGATGCACTTGATGCAGCAGTACAGCTTGTCGAACTCCTTAGAGCAGCTGAAGATTATGCTACTGGCATGCGGGTATAACATACTTCACTCAGGCTGTCATTTCAGTGAATCAATCAAGATGACTCATGATTCAAAATTGTCATTCCAGCATGTTTTGAGTTTGAATATTTTTTAATTGTAATTACTTTCTTTTTTCGGTTCAGCTTCCAAAGAATTGGATGCATCTTCATTTCTTGCGTGCGATTGGAACTGCAATGTCAATGAGAGCTGGTATTGCTGCTGACACGGCAGCTGCTTTGCTTTTTCGAATACTCTCTCAACCAACATTGCTGTTTCCTCCACTGAGACATGCCGAAGGAGTCGAAGTGCAGCATGAACCACTGGGTGGCTATGTATCATCGTACAAAAAGCAGGTATGCACTATTTTCTTCATATACCTATTTTGCATTTCGAGTGCTATTTTCCTGTTTATCAGTTTTCTCAAATTATTGTACTAAGATTTTACTATAGGTGAAGGTTGTCTAGTGAAAGCACAGTTAGCCTTTTCTCAAGCCTACATATTCTAGCCTGTCATTGTGTTCAGGGCAAGTTCAGGGCACCTTATTATACACTTATTTAGGCATTGCTAGTTGCCAAATTACATTAGTATATGAGTTTAGCTAAAACATGGCAACTGGTAGATAAATATAGTGTTTATATTTTACTTCATATTGTTTGAATAGAAAATTGTAACTTCTTGATCATTTTAGTATGTTTCTATCAATTCTTTAATCACTTATTTTGTGCTCTAGCATGTTCTATGACTGCCAAAATATTTTGCACACACTATCGGAAGATTATCCTTAAATAAGCTAATATTGATTTTGTACATACCAAAGTTGGAAACTAGACTATGTCTTTATAATATATGCACCGTTCCACGTGGGACTCCCATGTTTTAGCTTCGCATTAACTTGTTGATACCTTTTGTTTGCATGACTATTTTACTTGGTTGCACCTTCAACTACCCAAAGCTGGAAGTTCCTGCATCTGAAGCCACTATTGATGCCACCGCACAAGGCATTGCTTCCTTGCTGTGCGCTCATGGTCCTGATGTTGAGTGGAGAATATGTACCATCTGGGAAGCTGCCTATGGTTTGCTACCTCTGAGTTCATCAGCAGTTGATTTGCCTGAAATTGTTGTAGCCGCTCCACTTCAGCCACCTACTTTGTCATGGAACCTATACTTGCCACTGTTGAAAGTGTTCGAGTATCTACCTCGTGGAAGTCCATCTGAAGCATGCCTTATGAGAATATTTGTGGCAACAGTGGAAGCTATACTCAGGAGAACTTTTCCTTCCGAAACCTCTGAACAATCCAGAAAACCAAGAAGTCAATCTAAGAACCTTGCTGTTGCTGAACTCCGCACAATGATACATTCACTCTTTGTTGAATCCTGTGCCTCAATGAACCTTGCCTCCCGGTTGCTATTTGTTGTACTAACTGTTTGTGTCAGTCATCAAGCTTTGCCAGGGGGCAGCAAAAGACCAACTGGTAGTGATAACCATTCTTCTGAGGTCACTGAGGACAATAGATTAAACATTGGAAGAAATAGATCCAAGAAGAAACAAGGACCTGTTGCTACATTTGACTCATACGTTCTAGCTGCTGTCTGTGCCTTATCTTGTGAGCTTCAGCTTTTCCCTTTAATTTCCAAGAACGGAACACATTCAAATTTAAAAGACTCCATAAAGACTATCATACCTGGAAAAACCAATGGGATCAGTAATGAGCTACACAATAGCATTAGCTCAGCAATTCTTCATACTCGTAGAATACTTGGCATCTTGGAAGCTCTTTTCTCCTTGAAGCCATCATCAGTTGGTACCTCGTGGAGCTATAGCTCAAATGAGATTGTTGCAGCCGCTATGGTTGCTGCTCATGTTTCTGAGTTATTTCGGCGGTCCAGGCCATGCCTAAATGCACTATCTGCACTGAAGCAATGTAAGTTGGATGCTGAGATTTCTACTAGGGCATCATCCCTTTACCATTTGATCGACCTGCATGGTAAAACAGTGTCCTCCATTGTGAACAAAGCTGAGCCTCTAGAAGCTCACCTGACCCTTACACCAGTAAAGAAAGATGACCAACAGCATATTGAAGAAAACAACATCAGCTCATCGGATGGTGGCAACTTGGAAAAGAAGAATACTTCAACCTCACATAAGAAAAATGGTTTTTCAAGACCACTCTTGAAATGTGCAGAAGAGGCTCTACTAAATGGTGATGTTGCAAGTACTTCTGGGAGAGTTATTGCTAGTTTACAGGTGGAAGCATCTGATTTGGCAAACTTCCTTACCATGGATCGGAATGGGGGTTACCGAGGTTCTCAAACTTTTCTAGGATCTGTACTGTCAGAGAAACAGGAACTATGCTTCTCTGTTGTCTCATTGCTCTGGCAGAAGCTTATTGCATCTCCCGAAATGCAGATGTCTGCAGAAAGTACGTCAGCTCATCAAGGTTGGAGAAAGGTACGGTTTTGTGTGCTTATAGGTGTAACAAGTAATGCTAGGAAGACGTTCTTTTGTTGTTAGCATTCTTATAAACTGTACCGATGACAAAAAAATTTAATGTGTAGGTTGTAGATGCGCTTTGTGATGTTGTTTCAGCCTCACCGACCAAGGCTTCAACTGCTATTGTTCTGCAGGTGAAGATATTGCTATATTTGAATATTTGGCCGTTTATTTAATTTGGTTCACATTCTGGCTTCTTTTCTGTTCTGTAAGACTTCATTGCCTACATAGCATATACCCATTTCCTCTGTCATCTTTATGGACTCTTGTATCTTTGGCAGGCCGAGAAGGACTTGCAGCCCTGGATTGCCCGAGATGATGAGCAAGGTCAAAAGATGTGGAGAGTCAACCAGCGAATAGTGAAGCTAATAGCTGAGCTTATGAGGAACCATGATAGCCCAGAAGCATTGGTAATTCTTGCTAGCGCTTCAGACCTTCTACTACGTGCCACTGATGGAATGCTCGTTGACGGTGAAGCTTGTACTTTGCCGCAATTAGAGGTAACATCTTCATTCATAAAATTTTCTTCATAGAATACCATAAACCAATCATGTGTTCTACTTTTCTGTCATTAAAGCAGCATCTATTTATTTCCTTGCTTTACAAACTTAAATGGTATCAATGCTTGCTGACCGACATTTGTCCTGCAATCGAATATGGGCAGCTTCTGGAAGTAACCGCTAGAGCAGTTCATCTCATCACTGAATGGGGAGATTCAGGTGCAGCTGTTGCTGATGGGCTCTCCAATCTGCTGAAGGCATGTCCTCTTCTCTGATCTCACTCTTATTCGTCAGAAACATACTCATCATCCAGCATGCTAACTGAATATGATATGCAGTGCCGTCTATCAACTACCATCCGCTGCCTTTCTCACCCTAGTGCGCATGTACGCGCACTCAGCATGTCCATCCTTCGCGACATCTTGAACAATGGACCAATAAACTCAAGTAAGATCATTCAAGGGGAACATCGGAATGGCATCAAAAGCCCAACCTACCAATGCCTGTCAGCAAGCATCATCAACTGGCAACCGGATGTCGAGAGATGCATAGAGTGGGAAGCCCACAGCCGCCGCACCACCGGGCTGACTCTCGCCTTCCTCAGCGCTGCGGCGAAAGAACTCGGCTGCCCCCTTACTTGCTGACAAGGTCATCTCCGAAGCTGACATGGGCACTTGGCGGTCAGTGCAAGCAGCCGCTGCAAGGTCCGTGAGTAGGAATTGCTAATCTCTCGGTCAAGGATGACTTGCCGGTCTGTTCCCACGATGTGACTTAGAACTGATATAGCTGATGTTCCCAAGCATACGGGGCTCGCTCCCAGGATGTGATTTCTAATTTTAATCTGACGTTAGATGTTCAAGCATATGGAACTGCTTGCGTTGTAACTTGTATGCCTGTAACTTAAGATGTTTCAATATGGTAACAGAAGCAGGCATATCTTTTTTCTCTGCTGTAAACATTGGCCGGCAGCATGCGCCTATCTACTCAGCTTCCGGCTGAATACCCGGACGTTAATGAACGGATACTGCACGGGATGCTACCTTTTCTATTCTTGCTTAGTTCATTCAGAAGCTGCAAGTCACGTGCAGTACCGGTTGAGAGTTGAGACCTGCGAAACCAATGATTGCCGTGCGAGAGGTCGTTCCATTTCAACTAGTGCTTAGTGTTTTGGCACGGTTAATATTCGCAAAAATATGATCGCACTTGTAACATTAGATGCGTGCTTAACAAAAAGGATATAAAACTTTCTGGTAACATTAAAAGCAGAAAACATTCAAACACGAAATAAAGTATGTACTGTACATGACGATTGCTGTCTATGTACTCTATATTATTTAAAGATAAATTATACAATAGATGTCAAGTTAAGGTTGTCTCTATATGATTCTACAATCTTTTAATTATGATATAAAAAAAATTATCATAGACAATTATCAAATATCTAAATATAAGGTATGAGTACGTACTGAAAACACGAAAACTATACCATATATGCCCAAGCAAGCATCTAGAAATTCCGGATATCACGGGTTCGATTCTATGGGATAAAATATACGCGGAGGGGATATCTCAATATTAGGAAGGACTCAATCACTTTCCCGTTACAAGGAAACCAACTCGAGTACGCCTAGTATTCGGGGAAGTTTGGATATACTGCGAAGATCGACATGACGATGAACTCCTCATTAGCTACGATCTGATATCTCAAGTCGATTGCAACTCAACTTGAGATAGAGCTACCCAACTATATAAGGTCGGGGGTAGGCATCCTCAAGGGGAGAGGACAAAAGAGAAAGAGAGAAAACTTTCAAGAGCTTTTACAAGACGAAGAGTAACCAGGAGCCGACGAACCACGCTTCGTCAACCTCCAGCCGTAGTTTAGCTATTGCTTAGATCCAATCTTCTTTATAACTAGGGCTAGACACCTTGCTCTGTACTTGATACATATATTATCTGCACAGGACGTAGGGTACTGTCGGCGTTTCGAGCGCCGGCAAGTAAATTTGTAAGTCTAAGGCTGCGCGTTCCCGCTCCCTGAATGGTTAGACCACAGAGTCCAAGATGTATCTTGGTTGGGCCAAGGTCCCTACCCGATTCGTGCGTTGGTGTTGTATTCAGGGTGCGGATGATCGCACCGAAGTTTTTACAAGCGAGAGGTGGAGCCTCAACACTAGAATGATCTAAACTTAGCTCTCGGAAGGAGAAGAAAAAGAAGAAGAGGAAGAAGAGGAAAAGCTCTCTTGTAGCTCTTACTCACGCCTGTTAGGAGGTTCCCGCCTCCTTTCATTCGATCTGAAGGGCGGGTTACATCGAGAATTGGCGAAGTGCCAGGCGAGCTACTTCTAGGGCTTGGTCTTGCCCGCCGTCGCCAATCGTTCGCCGATCGGTCGCTTGCTCGCCGGACCGTCGCGCTTCACGAGCCTATCTTTGGTCGGTGGTCTAGCCTGGTCGAGCGGTTAGGTAATCCTCCGGGAAGTGGCGAGGCGCTCTCGTGATCCATGTGGGTGCCGGCGTAGTCGCGTGTGGCGTTGGAGTTGCCTCGGGAGAGCGTGTCCTTGCACCGTGGGTGGTGGTGATGGGACAGAGACGTGGCTTCAGCAGACTATCAAAGCTGTCTTGGGAAGGACCACCGCCTCGCTCGATCACGCCGAATGACCGTTCGTGGGGCACGTGGCCTTAGGTTGACACGGGACTCCGATGCGCGGCACGCGGCCCTCGGCGGGGATTATCATGGTTCGGTCGGAGCCGGGGGATCCCGTCCTGCTGCGGGGGTCGGGAACCCTGCTGAGTCGGAGTCGCGGGATCCCGTCCCGTGCGGGGTCGGGAACCTCGTTGAGTCGAGTCGGGGATCCGCCCCGCTGCGGGGTCGGGAACCTTTGAGTCGGTCGGGGATCCGATCCATTGCGCCGGGTCGGGAACCTCTTTGAGTCGAGTCGGGACCGGTCGGGAATGGTCTCCTGAATGGTCTCGTAGGCATTTGGGTAGCGGCCGGGGCGGCTGTTTAGGCTGGGCCGATTCGAGGCCGCCGCTTGCCGCTCTGGGCTTTGCTTGTTGCAATTGGGCGTTGGTGCACCTGCTTTATGAGTATTCGTCCAAGTAGCCCGAACCTCCAATCGAGTTGGCGGACTCGGTTGGGGTTGAGCTTGATGGATCCGTTCAACTAGGTGGGCCAACGGGGCCTACCGATTTTTGCCGGGCGTGCCCCAACGCATCCGACGCCCGCCGGGATTACGTTCTCGAGGTTTTGCCTCTTAATTGCCGTTGTGCGCGCGCGCACGCTAGGTGTGTTTTTGCTCGTTCGTCTTCTTGACCGCCGGGTTCGGTGGTGGGCGCCGTTTTCTGCGCGGCATTTATTCCGAGTCGTTTGATCTTCCTTGAATGGGTATATAAAGGCGCCACGGGTTGCTCGGCGGCAGACTCTTAGACGAGAATCCTTTCCTTCTTGAAATGTGTTCAAGACACCCTTTAGTCTTGATTTGGTGATGACATCGTGGTGGAAGAGGAAGACCCTTTGAGCGAGCTTTGGGTTGAGTATGATCAGCGATAGCCGAACTCCCAAAGAGAAGAAGTAGCTCGCGACGTTGTTGCCGTTGACGGGCTACTTCAGCGATCCGAGGCTTGGGTGGCAAGGGGCCCTCACGAGGCAATGGCGCGAGGGCGATTGCGATAGGGCGCGGCCGCGTCGATGTCGCTGAACAGCGGCAGCGGCATGCCATTCCGCGCGGTGTGGCTTCGGCCTTGACGACCGAGCAAGGGCCTACTAACCGAGTCATCTCCAACGACCTCAGTCCACCGTCCCCAAGGTCCGCCCGTCGGCCGTGCAAGGGCCTACCGTCGGCGTTGTCGTAGGGAGTTTTAGAGTGCAGGTGTAGATAGAGAGTCTTGCGTGTGCCTCATGTAAAGTGGTGTAAAGTTTTGAGCCCAGGCTTTTTAATGAAATCCTTTTTTCTCTCTATGAATGACTTCATGAAGGAGTTAGCTTTGCTTGTTACGCTTTGATCACTCGGCGCTAGAAAGTTCGGCGATCGGTTTCGAGTGGTCGGACGTGCGAACTCGCGGTTTGTTCCTCAAGAAATCTTCCTTTGCGCTCGTTTGGCGCCGTAGCTAATCGGTGCCTTGGTCGGCAAGGATGAGCGGATGCCTTGAAGTTTTAGTGCCCGAGTGCCTTGGTCGGCAAGGGACGGCCGGATGCCTCCGCGAGGTTCCGGTGTCCGAGTGCCTTGGTCGGCAAGGACGACCGGATGCCTCCGCGAGGTTCCGATGTCCGAGTGCCTTGGTCGGCAAGGACGGCCGGATGCCCCGCGAGGTTCCGGTGTCCGAGTGCCTTGGTCGGCAAGGCGGCCGGATGCCTCCGCGAGGTTCCGGTGTCCGAGTGCCTTGGTCGGCAGGACGACCGGATGCCTCCGCGAGGTTCCGGTGTCCGAGTGCTCGCTTAACGTCGTAGCTAGACGCGCGCCTTAGTCGGCAAGGACGGCCGGATGCCTCCGCGAGGTTCCGATGTCCGAGTGCCTTGGTCGGCAAGGACGGCCGGATGCCTCCGCGAGGTTCCGGTGTCCGAGTGCTCGTTAACGTCGTAGCTAGACGCCGCCTTAGTCGGCAAGGACGGCCGGATGCCTCCGCGAGGTTCCGATGTCCGAGTGCCTTGGTCGGCAGGACGGCCGGATGCCTCCGCGAGGTTCCGGTGTCCGAGTGCTCGTTAACGTCGTAGCTAGACGCCGCCTTAGTCGGCAAGGACGGCCGGATGCCTCCGCGAGGTTCCGATGTCCGAGTGCCTTGGTCGGCAAGGACGGCCGGATGCCCCGCGAGGTTCCGGTGTCCGAGTGCCTTGGTCGGCAGGACGGCCGGATGCCTCCGCGAGGTTCCGGTGTCCGAGTGCCTTGGTCGGCAAGGGCGACGGATGCCTCCGCGAGGTTCCGGTGTCCGAGTGCTCGTTAACGTCGTAGCTAGACGCCGCCTTAGTCGGCAGGACGGCCGGATGCCTCCGCGAGGTTCCGGTGTCCGAGTGCCTTGGTCGGCAGGGCGGCCGGATGCCTCCGCGAGGTTCCGGTGTCCGAGTGCTCGCTTAACGTCGTAGCTAGACGCGCCTTAGTCGGCAAGGACGGCCGGATGCCTCCGCGAGGTTCCGGTGTCCGAGTGCCTTGGTCGGCAGGGCGGCCGGATGCCTCCGCGAGGTTCGGTGTCCGAGTGCTCGTTAACGTCGTAGCTAGACGCGCGCCTTAGTCGGCAAGGACGGCCGGATGCCTCCGCGAGGTTCCGATGTCCGAGTGCTCGCTTAACGTCGTGGCGGACGCCGCCTTAGTCGGCAGGACGGCCGGATGCCTCCGCGAGGTTCCGGTGTCCGAGTGCCTTGGTCGGCAAGGACGGCCGGATGCCTCCGCGAGGTTCCGGTGTCCGAGTGCTCGTTAACGTCGTAGCTAGACGCCGCCTTAGTCGGCAAGGACGGCCGGATGCCTCCGCGAGGTTCCGATGTCCGAGTGCCTTGGTAGGCAAGGACGGCCGGATGCCTCCGCGAGGTTCCGGTGTCCGAGTGCTCGTTAACGTCGTAGCTAGACGCCGCCTTAGTCGGCAAGGACGGCCGGATGCCTCCGCGAGGTTCCGATGTCCGAGTGCCTTGGTCGGCAGGGACGGCCGGATGCCCCGCGAGGTTCCGGTGTCCGAGTGCTCGCTTAACGTCATAGCTAGACGCCGCCTTAGTCGGCAAGGGCGGCCGGATGCCTCCGCGAGGTTCCGATGTCCGAGTGCCTTGGTCGGCAGGACGGCCGGATGCCCCGCGAGGTTCCGGTGTCCGAGTGCTCGTTTAACGTCGTGGTGGACGCCGCCTTAGTCGGCAGGGCGGCCGGATGCCTCCGCGAGGTTCCGGTGTCCGAGTGCCTTGGTCGGCAGGGCGGCCGGATGCCTCCGCGAGGTTCCGGTGTCCGAGTGCTCGTTAACGTCGTAGCTAGACGCCGCCTTAGTCGGCAGGGCGGCCGGATGCCTCCGCGAGGTTCCGATGTCCGAGTGCCTTGGTCGGCAAGGACGGCCGGATGCCTCCGCGAGGTTCCGATGTCCGAGTGCTCGTTTAACGTCGTGGCCGGACGCGGGTATCCATCCGAGTCCCCGTCCGCGAGGAAGCTACGAGAGGAGTAGCCGCCGTCTATCACACAAGTTTACCCCATCCGCAGTGTGGGACTGGAGGGGTGAGCGACGCGTTTACTGCGTTGGTTTGAACGCCGTGCTCTTGGAGCTAGTAACGGGTAGTCCGAGTGGGTCCTGGGAGGTCCCGCCCAAGGGGGGCCCTTCCGAGCGGACGGTCCCAGAGTAGGGTGTCCTGGCCCTGCTGTGGGGCGACCCATAAGAAACCTTTCTTTACTCAATCCCGTATGGACCCTGGGTCGTCAGCCGACCCAGAGCACAGCTGGCTGTCGCTCATCGATGAGCTCCCGGGAGAGTGTGAAGTATGGTCTCGGACGCGAGTAGAGGTGACTGGGTCGTCAGCCGACCCAACCGGGGACCCACCGTGGGGCTCACCTCGTACTTGCCCCTCGCTCAAGTTTCGCTGGGGCGGCCCTACGCCCATCCGGTGGGTTAGGCCTTTTGAACCTGACTTTGGTGGGCCTGGCGCAAGCCACAAAGCTTTGCCATCTTGGGACCGCAGCGGCCCAATGGGCCTCTCGCGCGCCGGAACAACCGTCCGGCCAAAGCGGAGACCAAGAGGTAACGGACACGCTGTCGGGCGGCGTCTTTATGACTCGCAACCCGACGCAGCGAGATTAAATGCGAGTGGAATTGGAAATCGGGAGTTACGGGCGGCGTGGCGAGCGAGGCGGACGCGACGATTCGTTCGAGGCGTCCGTTCGGTCGGCGTCGCTCGCCTCCTATAAGTACGTTCTTTGGGGTGCCTCGGGTAGCCACGCTTTCTCGCCTTCTTCGTCTCCCGTCCCTAAAGCAAGAAAAACAACAGAGAGCCAGAGAAGGAAACCATAGCCGCGTAGGTCGGGTCAATTGGAGAGGGCCGAAGAGGATAGGAGTCTTGTTTATGCGGTAATTTACGCACTCATGGGGTTCGGAGTGTTCCCGTCGGCCAAGGGTTTTTCCACTCGGGCACTTCCTTCTTCCGCAAAGTGCTACTTAGCAACCATAGCCTGGGCGTGGCGTAGCGCTCGGGTCGAGGGTTCTGCTCGGGATAGACTCTGTGACTAGTCGGGTCACCGACCCACATGAGTACGTGAGTTAGCCGAGTTCGTGTGGGGGAAGATTGTTCCCAATCGACCAGAAGGTCATCCCACTCAGGTGCTTCCTTCTTCCGCGGAGTGCTCTTTGGGCAACCATAGCCGGTGGCGAGGCCGTAGCACTCGGGTCGAGAGGGTTACCCGCGGGATAGACCTCGTGGTCGGCCGGGTCACCGACCGCCTGCACACCATCCGAGCGGCACGAGCGGGCGCCACAGGCGGCCCAGAGTCGTCGCGTGGCGACCGGTGCTCGGTTGGGAGAAAGGTAAAGACTTATACCGGGAAAAAGAAAAGAGCTTAGGGATAGAATCGCCTTAACTTTTCAATGTTCGGGCATTAGGGAGGATCGACCATCGGCGTCCTTGAGTCGAAGGTGCGGTCGGAGAACTTCCACGACGGTGAAAGGACCCTCCGGCGTCGGCTTGTGCTTATCTTTGATTATGCGGACCGACGCAGAACCAAGTCGCCAATATTGAAGGATCGTCCTCGAACTTGGCGGCCGTGGTAGCGCGCAGGCTTGTTGATATCCGCCGACCGCGGGGCGGCACGCGTCGCGCGCTCGTCGGTGGTCGATGGCGTCTTGTTGCGAGGCGAGCCCCGAGCCTCATCGAAGGCTTGCAATCTCGGGAGCCGTATTCGGTCGATGGGCAAAATGGCTTGCGCCGAACACCATAAAGAAGGTGTGAACCGGTCGCCCGGTCGGCGTGGTCCGCAGACTCAGAGGGCGGAGGGCGGCTCGGCTACCCAGCGCCTGCGAAATGCTTGAGCCGATCGAAGATCCGCGGCTTGAGTCCTTGAAGGATCATGCCGTTAGTGCGCTCGACGGCCGTTAGTCCGCGGATGGGCTCTGCGCCCAATCGACACGGATGTTGAAGTCGCCACGAACTAGAAATTCCTTCCCGTGAACTGTGTTCGTTGTGGGTGATGATGGAGTTTGGGACTCCAAACCTAAAAACGATGTCGCGGAAGAAGATGGCGCTTGTACCGGCGTGGCGCTCACGACCGGCTTGGCCTCTATCCACTTGGTGAACTTATCTACCGCGACGAGCGGTGGGTGAAGCCCCGGCGCTTTCTGAAGGTCGACCAAATCGAGTCCCAGACGGCAAAGGCCACGTGATGGGGATCGTCAGTAAAGCAAATTTGGCGGATCGTCTGCACGAGCAAAGAATCGCATCCTTCGCAGTCGCACGATATGCTCGGCGTCGACACACGGTTGGCAAGAGAAACCTTGTCGAAAGGCCTTTCCCACAAGAGATCGGGTCTTTGCGTGGTGACCGCAGACTATTGTGTATGTCGTCCAAAGAATTGTTTTCCTTGGTCGGTCAAGATACATTTTAGAGGACCGGAGGGACTCCTTTGTAGAGGTCAGGCCGATCGGGACGAAAGATTTTGCCACGGGCGAGGCGCCGGGCCTCGGTCGGGTCGGGAAGTGACCCGTCCGTCAAACGGTCGATGTAGGGCCTCCTCCAGTCGGACTCAAGTGCTAGCACACCGCGGGCAGATCCGGCCAAGTCTACGCCCGACCGCGCGTCGGTCGGGGTGACCGTGCTGGATTGGTCGGGTGGCGCCCAACCGCCGAGTCCAGCTGGACAGTGGGCCGCAGGAGGTCAGAGACGAAGATCCCGGGCGGGACAGGCTCTCTGCTGGAGGCAAGATTGGCCAGGTGATCGGCCTCGCCATTGTAGCGTCGGTAGCTATGGTGAAGCTCGAAACCCTTGAACCGCTCCTCGAGCCGGCGTACTTCTCGACAGTACGCGGCCATGCGGGCGTCTCGGGGCTCCGCAGCCTTCATGACTTGGTCGACGACAAGCTTGGAGTCCCCGTGGACGTAGAGCCGGCGGGCACCGAGGTCGGCAGCGATCCGGAGACCGTTGGCGAGCCTCGTGCTCGGCAATGTTGTTGGTCGCGTCGAAGAGCAACCTAATGGCGATTGAAGCTTGTTCGGCGGGAGATGATGGCGACTCCGCGCGCGCCATTCTTGGCGTAAGACCCGTCGAAGTACATTGTCGATGACGGGGTCTTCGACCACCGGTGGTGCACGGCTTGGTCCACTCGGGCGAAGTCGGCGAACTGCGACTTGATCGCCGTCAGGGACGTATATTATGCCATGGCCGCTAAGCTCGAGCGCCCATTTGGCTATCCTTCCCGAGGCATCGCGATTGTGGATGATCTCGCCTAGTGGGGACGTGGTCACCACGGTGATGGCGTCTTGATCAAGTAGTGAGCGAGTTTCCTCTTTGCGATGAGCACGCGTAGAGTAACTTCTCGCACTGTGGGTACCGAGTCTTGGACTCGGAAAGTACTCATCGATGAAGTAGACCGCCGTTGTACCTTGAGCTCACGGCCTTCTTCCGCTCGCTCCACCCGAGGGGCGGCCGCGACTTGGGTAGTGGCGGCGATGTAGAGGAGCGGCGGTTCACACGGTGCCGGGCGACCAGATCGAGGCGAGGACAGAAGGCCTTCAAGCGGGTGAGGCCTCCCGAGCCTCGGTGTCCAGCGAAGCGGTCGGATTTCTTGGAGCTGTCAGAGCGGCATTCGCGTTCACGAGGCGAGACACGCGGCTCAAAGCCGCCAGCACCCGGTCGACCTCTGGACCCCTTTGAGGTTCTTGGCCGGGCCCATCCTTGCGATCGCCGAGATCTTCTCATGATTGGCCTCGATGCCTCGCCGAGAGCGATGAAGCCTAAGAGCTTTCCTTTGGGGACCCAAGACGCACTTCTGGTTGAGCTTTATGCGAAACCGTCGAAGGTTCGCGAAAGTCTCTTCTAGGTCGGCGATAAGGTCGTCGACCTTCCCGGTCTTTACGACAATATCGTCAACATACGCCTCAACGTTGCGGCCGATCCGGTCATTGAAGCACGTTTGCATACATCGTTGGTATGTAGCGCGCGTTCTTCAGCCGAAGGGCATTGTGACATAGCGAGCAGCCGAGCGGAGTGATGAAGGAAGTCGCGGTGGTCGGACTCCTTTAGCGCAATCTGGTGGTAGCCCGAGTAGGCATCCGAAAGGAAAGAGACTCGCACCCGGTGGAGTCGATGACTTGGTCGATGCGAGGTAAGGGAATGGGTCCTTGGGACATGCTTTGTTGAGACTCGTATAGTCAACACACATTCTCCATTGCCCGTTCTTCTTTTTACAAGTCTGAGGTTGGCTAGCCACTCGTGGTGGCGCACCTCTTTACAAACCCCCGCCAAGAGTTTGGCGATCTCCTCCTATAACCTGCGCCTTTCCTCGTCGGCGGCGCGGCGTTGGGCGGCCGGCTTTGAGCACAGTCGGACGCTCAAGGAGTGCTCGGCGACCTCCTTTGGAATGCCGGCATGTCGGAGGACCTCCATGCGAAGACATCTTTGTTAGTGCGGAGGAAGTCGACGAGCGCGCTTTCCTATTTGGCGGGGAGCGTGGCTCCGACCCGCACGGTCTTGGTCGGGTCACAGGGATCGACCGTGACCTCCTTCGTGTCCTCGGCGGATTTGAAGGATCCCGCCGATTTCTTCGGATTCGAGGGCGGACTCGGTGGCTTCCTCCGAGCTTGTTGAGTTCCGCAGAGGCAACGACCGCTGAGGCGAGCTCGCAGCTGCCGCGCTCGCGGTTGAAGGCAAGCTGGAAAGACGATGCCGCGTAATGACTCCATGCGGTCGGGCATCTTGACTTGAGGTAGGCGTGGCGGGGATCGCCATGAACTTGGCGTAGCATGGCCTCCCCAGGATGGCGTGGTAGGCGCCGGAAATCCACGACCTCGAAGGTGAGGTCTCGGTGCGGAAGTTTCCGGCTCCCGAAGGTGACGGGCGGTCGACTGCCCGGCGGATGGGCTTGGCGGCGGGATGGCGCCATGGAAAGGTGCCTTGCTTGGCGGGAGGCTTGAGCGCGTGACCCATAGCGTCGAGCGTCTCAACGTAGAGGATGTTAAGGCGCGCCCCGTCCATCAAGCACCTTCGTGAGGCGCCGTTCGACGACGGGGTGACCACCGGCCGGTACCTCCCGGTGTGGGGCGCGATCGGGTGATCGGTCCGATCAAAGGTGATCGGGAACTCCGACCACCGAAGATATTGGGGGCGCCCGCGCGACGGTGTGGACCTCGCGATAGCGAGCTTGAGCCGACGCTTGTCGGCGTAGCAAGCCGATCCTCGAAGATCATGAGGCGGCCGTCGGGCTCGGGAACTCGTCGTCGCCTTCTTCTCCGCCGTTCGCGGGGCGCGCGAGCTTCTTTCCTTTGCCGCGGCGTGGTGGGGACGCTAGAAAGATAGCGCCTCAGACTTCGCATCCGGTACTTGTGCTTGACGGAGAACCCATGGTTCGGGCATGGGCCGTCCATCAATTTCGAAGTGGTCGGCGCGACGGTCGCGCGCGCCGCTTTGCTGGCGGCGGTCGGCCGTGGCGACCACTGGTCTCACGGATCGCCTCCGTGCGCCGCCGTTTGTCGGCGGTCGGAAGGAGACCGGTTTGACGCCGGGCTCTGCTGGGCCTTTCCTCCTTCGAAAATAGCCCCTACGGCCTCCTCGCGAGGCGTGGTTGATGGCGATGTCGAGGAGCTCCTTGGTGGTCCCGGCTTGAGGCGGCCCACTTGTGCACCAAGGCCTTGCGGGAGGTGCCAGATGAAGGCTCCCACGACATCGGCGTCGGAGATGTCGGGAGCTCGTTACCTGGCGGAAAACCTCCGGATGTAGTCCGGAGAGTCTCCCGTGCGCTTGCTTGCCTTTCAGTCCCAGGAGTTACGTGGCGCTTATAAGTGCCCGGAAGTTACCGACGAAGAGATTCTTCAAGTCGCCCCGATTCTGGCAGTTTTGAGGCGGTACTCGAGCGAGCTCGAGCCGAGTCCGCGAGGTAGATGGGGAAGTCTTGGATGATGAAGAGATCATCTGTCGCTCCCCCGCCCGACGCGAGCCGTAATCTTGAGCAGACACGGGTTGGTGGCCGGTGTACTTGGCAATGTTGGTAGGCGCCGGAATCGGGCGGAAATCCGCTGGCGGATCCCTTGGCAAAAAGCCCGTGGTCGGGACCATCGGGGCTCGGCCGCGATAGTGGCGCCACCATCCGCAACACGTGAGTGGCGGCGTCCTCCGCCATCTTTCTTGGCGCCTCGAGGGTGGCGCGGATGTCGAGGCATTACCGAGGCGCCGCGCACCGGTGCGTGAGGCTCGGGTGGTTCATGGTGGGTGCGGTCTTGGCGCGCACCACCGGCTCTCAGCGGCGATGTGCGGCCGGTGGCGGAAGTAGCGCCGGTGTGGTAGGGCCGGAGGCTCTGCATGTCTTTGCGGCGCGCGCTCCACCACCCCGAAGGTTCCGTAGGTAGCTCGGCCTCGGGTTTGCGGGCTCGGAAGGCCTCGAGCAAGCGTGCGGCCGCACCACGTTTTGGCTTGCGTGAGGGAAAAGCGGTGGCGCGGATTACGCCCCAACTTGTGGTGCTCTTGGCGCGCGCGCGCGCGCGTCGCCCAGCACTTGCGCGGGCTCGGGCTCGTCCTGCTCCAGGTTGGCCTGGAGCCGGTCGAGCTCAGCCCTTCGCTCCTCCAGCTCTCCGCGTTGCCGTTGGAGCTCGGTGGCGAGCGAAGCGCGTTAGCGCTTCGCGCGCTGGTATTCCCCTCCGTGCCTCGGTCGCGCGGACGGGGACCGTCGTAGCAGCGGTGGCTACGGCCAATCGGTCATGCTCGCCACGTTGCACTCGCGAGTGCTGCTGGGCGGGATACTCCGTGTCGAGCTGGAGCCGTGGTGGAAGAGTCTTCCAAGAACTCGTGGACGGAGGTTGGCATGTAGCCGACCATAGCTACAAGTCGTGAGCGGCGGGAGGTGACGGATCTCTCGCGCAGAGCCGGAGGGCTTTCGCCAAAGGAGGTATAGCGCTCCTCGAGTTCGGCTTTGGGGCCATGAGGCGCTCAAGCCGGAGTGGGGACGAAGCTGCCGGAGATGGTGTCCAGCTCCCGCAGCGCCGCCCTCCGCGGCGGCGGGGATGGCGTGAGCTCTCCTCCGAGGTGACGGTGAAGCCGAGGAGCCGGCGGATCGCTCCCGAACACGATCATGCCGTCGTTGGAGAAGAATGCCATCAAGGAGACGAATGGGAATCGGAGATCTTTCTTGAAGACGCGAAGCCCCTACGGCGCGCCAACCGCCGGCGTTTTGTGCGCGGCAAGTAAATTTGTAAGTCTAAGGGGCTGCGCGTTCCGCTCTCGAATGGTTAGACCACGAGTCCAAGATGTATCTTGGTTGGGCGAAGGTCCTACTCCGATTCGTGCGTTGGTGTTGTATTCATCAGGGGTGCGGATGATCGCACCGAGTTTTTTACAAGCGAGAGGTGGAGCCTCAACACTAGAATGATCTAAACTTAGCTCTCGGAAGGAGAAGAAAAAGAAGAAGAGGAAGAAGAGGAAAAAGCTCTCTTGTAGCTCTTACTCATTTGCCTGTTAGGAGGTTCTGCCTCCTTTCATTGATCTGAAGGCGAGTTACATCGAGAATTGGCGAAGTGCGAGCGAGCTAATTCTAGGGCTTCGATCTTGCCCGCCGTCGCCAATCGTTCGCCGATCGGGTCGCTTGCTCGCCGACCGGTCGCCGCACTTGAGCCTATCTTTGGGTCGGTGGTCTAGCCGGTCGAGCGGTTAGGTAATCCTCCGGAAGTGGCGTAGCCGCTCTCGTGATCCATGTGGGTGTTGGCGTAGTCGCGTGTGACGTGGAGGTTGCCTCGGGAGAGGCGTGTCCTGCACCTTGTGGGTGGTGGTGATGGGACAGAGGCGTGGCTTCAGCAGCCTATCAAAGCTGTCTTGGGAAGGGACCACCTGGCCTCGCTCAGTCACTTGAATGACCGTTCGTGGGGCACGTGGCCTTAGGTTGACACGGGACTCCGATGCGCGGCACGCGGCCCTCGGCGGGGATTATCGTGGTTCGGTCGGAGCCGGGGGATCCCGTCCTGCTGCGGGGGTCGGGAACCCTGCTGAGTCGGAGTCGCGGGATCCGCCCCGCTGCGGGTCGGGAACCTGCTGAAGTCGGTCGGGGATCCGCCCCGCTGCGGGTCGGGAACCTCTTTGAGTCGAGTCGGGACCGGTCGGGAATGGTCTCCCTGAATGGTCTCGTAGGCATTTGGGTAGCAGGCCGGGGACGGCCTGTTTAGGCTGGGGCCGTATTCGAGGCCGCCTGCTTGCTGCTCTGGGCTTTGCTTGTTGCAATTGGGCCGTTAGTGCACCCCTGTTTTATGAGTATTCGTCAGTATTACTCCATCTGAGGGCCTGAACCTGTATACATTGTGTACCACTGTCTTCGTGCTTGACTCTGACAGCCGAAGGTACCCGTGATCATAAGTTTATTGTCGATTTCTAACCTTCAATAACAATAACTCGTATAATAGTGTTTTATACTGTCTATATGATCATCTCTTCATGAAGAGACAGCTATACTCTCCCCTCTCTCTTTCATATTAGAAAAAAAAAACTTGCATAACAAAGCATATAGACAACTAATATCACAATATTGTGCATACTCTAAGTGCAGAAAAACAGTGAAACAGTGCTCTCTGCACCAATGCAGCAGCTTTTACAGATATGCATACAACATTGCAGTAAAATCATCGACCATGCACCACCACCACCCCATTGATCTTTGCTAACCATAGCACGGCTTTGCATTTGGTAGGCAAAAGAGAAGAACTGATAGTGCATGCACAATTGTACCTAAAGTCCGAAACAGTCTGCCGCTTCCAATGTTGCAATCAACAATAGGTACTGCAGGTGATCTCAGTCCACAATCAACATATGAGACCCGAAGCAGAGTTTCTTGCTGCCATGTACATGATGCCAGAAGAGCAGAGAGGATGTCCACATTGCAGGAACTTTGCACTGAGACAATGCTTAAGGCAAGCAAGTTTCTAGAAGGGAAGGGCATCTGTCACCAATTCATAGGACTTCTCCAGCAAATAAGGATCAGATCTTGAAGGCTCCAAAGAAACTAGGCAAACGAGTTACTACTTTTCATATGGTTCGCAACTTCAAGGAGCATCATGATTCATATCCATGGAGGACTCATGCGAATTGCAATGCATGAAGTTCTGGTTTTGGGGAGAATGGTTGTTCCAAGCTCCATTTCCATTTGGCAGCGAGTTGATGGGGTCATATCCTGAACACTGGACCAAATGGCTTGAGTGGAAATTTTGCCCTAAAGTGTTGGAGAGAGCATTAGACGTGCCCGCAATTCTTGTTTGGTCAGTTTGGCCCGTCCGTGTGTGAAGTGCAGCTGCTACATTTCCAAGAGAGAAGGCAGTGCTTTGGACATTTGCAGAAGGAAAATTATATGCTGGCTGTGAAGACCCTGGCATGTCCTCTTCTCTTTGCTCAATCTCATTCTGTGTACAGAAGAGAAGCATCAAGGACTTGGGCCAAATACAGATACTGACATAACAATAGCAATAGCTATAATAAAAGAAAGGGAACAATGTCATCTTTTGAACGTAGTCTAAAGTTGATGCCTGATACCAGCAGCTTAAACACTTCATTAGACAAATTATCAAGATGTCTGGATATCTTTCTCTCAAGATTAACACCATTGAACCACCATTCAACTACTGCTATGTTTTCATAGTTCACTGTCCCTAGCATTTTTGGAACTTAACTGGGTATAATCAAAACAAGAGAATGTCATATTGTAGAAGATGTGCTAGAGTCACTATTACACGTTTATAAAGACTATGGCTGTTATACAATTATATTCCGACTACTGAGGCGCAGATTATATCATTGTTAACAATTAAATGCATTCAGAAAAATGGTTGAGACAAGTTGTTCGTATAACCTGCAAGAAAGAAAGTACATCAGCAACAGACAACTCCGAAGCTTCCTCATCCTGACTGGATACCCATCGATAGACAATCTCCTGCAAAAACTCCAAGAACAGGACAGGATCAATTGAAGCGAATAATTAGCTAACAATATGTGTGGCTACATTCAAGAACACAAATTGTTGACTTCCAACAATTTACACCTACAACTTACATAGCATTCAAACAGAGGAGGCCTGAGTGACTACTCGAAACTACAGATCAATTCTAGTCCTCAAAAGGTTTGCCAAAACCGAGTCGCATATGCAAAACACCGTACACGCTTCACTCTTTCAAGACGATCATCTTACAATTTGGTCTTTCGGCCTTGTGCTCTATACTCCTAACCAACTTCCAAAGCAAAATTATCACCACATTTCCCCGAAACATCCCACAGCATCCAAAGAAACATAGTGCCATTTGACAACGCCAACCAAAGCGCCTCTTCATCGCATAGAGATCACAGATCACCGGAAAAGTATGGTGATGGCAATAAACTCGTAATTTGTTGGAGCCCAACACTCTCCATGACCCCCATCGGCTTCAACTCCAATGGTGCTGCACTACAACACCATCTTTGCAAAATACGTAGCCCTGCATTTTCGGTAATATCGTATTTTCGCTACACGATGAAGTTCCACGAACAGGCAGCATGTTTCACCCAAGGACCCCTCAAATCCTACACCCCACCCAGAATTCTCGACTAAAATTCAGTAAAAAAAAAGAAATTCCCCAATCCAAACCCACGAGCAACTCCAAAGAACTCGAGGCAAGATCGCATCACCCTCCAATCCCCCGTAATTCGACACCAACCGAACCAAAGAACCCTGGAGAAGGTCGCAGCTTTCACGCGACGCGCCCACCGATCGGAGGCAAGCGGCGGAAAATGGAAAGGCGGATGAGGGGGGTGGGGGGTCGACGGACCATGGCGCGGCGCTCGCCGGCGAGGAAGGAGGCCTTCTGGTGGGCCACGGCCAGCGTGTACAACTGCGAGAGCGCGTTGGCAGTGCCCCGGAACGCCAAGTGCATCTCATCCTCCACCTCGTCCTCCGGCCTCCGCTTCTTCGCCGCGTGCGCCGCCATCAGGACTGGAAGCCCCCAGAAGCTTCTGGAAGCTTCCCCCGTAGCGGAGAGGAGGCAAAGGCGCAGGATGAAGTGTGTTGTGTGCTGGTGTGGCCATGGTGTCGTATAATAATATGGTGGTGGTCTACGCGGACTCCGTGGACCGGGTGTTGGTGCGCCACGGGAAGACGAAGCAGATATGGGCTTGGATGTCTAGTGGGCCGTGTGCACGGGCCTACTAATTACGGCCTAATATGATACTTCTAACTTCTAAGAGCCCATATACCACTAACTCTAGAGAGAGAGAGTCCCAGCACAACACGTCTCTATGGGTATAAATACCCCGTACCGTATCTAATACACCACGAAAATTCACAGGAGTAGTAGTACTTCACTAAGCGCGAGGAGCGGAGGCGGGGCGGCAAGCGAAGCCACCAGTGTTCAAAAATTCCCCAAAAAAAAAAAAAAATCGCCGTCTCACCTCCTCCTTACCCCGCCCGCGCTCCCCTCCTCCCTCGCCGCGCGTCGAGCCCACGACGCGAAGCCTCTCGAGCCTGAGCCTCCGGGGACGGGTCGCTTTCCGCAGCCCTTGGCTCCCGCGCTCGCCTCCGTCTCCTCTCCGGAGCCCGACGACCCGCCGGGGGTTTCTTCGCCGGAGCTAGGGTTTCGCCTTCTCGGGCGACGGGGACGACAAGATATAGGGTTTCGAGCTCAGGTATGCCTCCTCCGGCCGCTCGGGTCGCTGCGTGTTGGTGGCTAGCGGGTTCGTGCGGTACGGGACCTGCTTTGGCTCGTGGATTGGGGGTTCTGAGATGTTGGGGTGGAGTAGAATTTGTGGCTTAGTTTAGGGTTTGGCTCTTGAATTCGCGCTTTGATTTGCAGAAGGGATTAGTTTTTTCGTTCACGGTTCTTTTCCCTAGTATTTGTTTCTCAATTCTCATAAACCATAACTGCAAGAGCAGTCCATTCCAGCGTGAACGAATTCGTTGGGAAAAACGGTGCTTGTGGAGTTTATGCAATGGAATATGAATTCCATTGCGCAAGTTTTGGTGCCTGATAGTCAGATTGTTTGCGATCACAATTTTTAGGATTAATTGCTTGCTTTATCGTGAATAAAGTTCTGAACTTGTGTCGAAATGGTGTCGTCGAATTGTTTTGTTCTCTAAACTGATATAAGTCTTATGTTAGAAAAAAAGTTATGGTTCCGTTTGGTTTAAATAGATAAATCAGTAAATTTTTCGCTGTGAATTGTGAGTTTTGCCCTCATCCATTATGTTGATGATCGAACGCAATGGATGGGATTTTTTTGTTAAATAAGATAAAATGAGACTTCCTATCATTTGGATTTTAGTTTGATATGTTAGTTGTATGTTTTCTCACTTGAGTCAGATTATGCATCTGAGAGCAGAGGGTGCAGTTAGGCCCTTTCTCAAACGGAAATAAAAATAGTATTAGAAACTACAAGTAAATTCTGCTAACCAATTGCTCAATTTATTACCTGCAGGAAAAGGTTTCAAGTTTTTCAGGAGAAGAACAGTATCGAACGGGATAGCTACTGCTGCTGAATATTAGATAACCATGAAAGCTCCTCAGCAGCGCTGTAAACCAACTGATGCAGGAGCAAAGACCAAGCTTGGTTGTAATAAGATGCAAAGCCTGAAACCTGGCAAATATACAAACAAATCATCAGGTGATGTGCTGGTAACCTACTCCTAGTTTACTATGCTCTATTGCATACCCGCTGATCTTCAAGTCAAACAATATGAACAGTTGAAGTAGGAAAATATGTTCTTGTTGGTAGCTAAAATTGAACTTAAACAATTGCATGGCCCTGTTAGATGATTGATCATATGTTTATGAGTAACATTAACCTCAAACAAGAGTATTACTTTTCAGGCAATGTTGGAGCAAGATGCAGAAGAGGAGCTGGTTCCTCACCTGGTCAATCGTATGTTGAAGATCAGATTGCATTGAAGGGTTGTAGCTTCATGGAAGCAACATTTAGCAATTCTGAGAACTTATCTGCTAGACCACCAAATTATTCTGGAAAGATCAAGCTTCAGCTTTTCCCAATAGATGAGGTGATTCAAAAGGTTCTGCAGCAGGCGAGTATCTCAGCTTTTGCAAGAGTTTCATATAAGTACTATATAAAATCTTCTTTTAAGTTTCTTCCTCGTATTTACATGGCTTATTGCTCCATTTAATGTAACAGGAAAAACACAATCCTTATCTAGAATTGACTTTGGCTCCTCGCAAGAAGATATCCTCAGTTGTGCAGCATCTGAACACAAAATGGGGCAATTCTCAGTGTGCAAAAGGCGAGCTCTTGCTCTTTCCTTATGATGCTAGACTGGATAGGGTAGTTGACAGTGAAAAATGGACTGTTAATGATTCTTGCAAGGCTGCTGATGTGTTTGTTGCTGTTGGGAGCCCTTCAACATTTCGCTTAAGGTCCAATCTCTTACCCAGAACTAGTTACCTCTATTTGCAATTTTGCACCCATGCATGTATACATAAATATGCCCATGTTTATTACAGAAATCGACAGATCAATATTATTTCTTCTTGTTTCTTAAGGTATGGTTGGTTTGGACATAATTTCGGGCAAGGAAGCAACGGAGCCTCTTTGGCAACAGTGCACTCTGCAGACAAGACTATTGGTGACAAGTCCTCAGATCTTGTTTTCAGTGAACAGAAACAGATGGTTGGTTTGAGCGAATTTCCAAGTAAATTTGCAACACCATCCATTGAGTGTGATACAGTACCGGCTGTGGTGAGTATCAAATGTAATGTGTTTCTTGCAACATTAATGATATTTGTACTACAGACCTAATCCTCTTTGCGTGCTTTTAAAAAATAGGATAATCAGAGCAAAGTGTCACCACTTTCATGGATTGACTGCATATCTAACATAAGTTTTGGAGCACTGTTATCTGAAGTTGCAACTTCTCAAGACAGCAAACAATTGCCTTCAAAAAATACCTCGATTCTCCAGCAGATCCCTGTTACTTGTGATTCATTTGATGCTGCTATTGCTTCTTTGATTGCTTGCCAGCAAACAAGTAACCAGCCGAAGGTATCAAATCCATCCCTTTGGGAAGCCGAAGAAACTTGTCATGCATTTCCTTTCCAGAATCAAACTTCATGCGGGTCATCCGGTTCAGCTCCTGGCAAGAGTGGTGCTATTGCCTTGTCTGTCCTGGGTGCAATTTCAGAATCTGGTACAGATGGTGATCGGGTAGTTATGCACTTGCTCTTGTAATGTTTTGTCTTGCCAAAGACATTATGAGACCATGCGTTTCTTATCAGTTTTTGTTCCTGCAGCAATGCTCTACTGAAGGTAGGAAAGAAGAACCGAGCGCTCAAATATCAGTCTTGGGCAATGATCATTTTACGAAACCAGACATCTCAATGGTACGGATTAGGGCCTCTAACAAACATCTTTAAGATGCTAAGTTTTGTTTGCTCTTCCAATTGCTGAGAGGTTTCTTATATATCGTCACCTGTTCGCTTTCAGCCTGAATCCACTGGCGAGCCACAGCTTGGAGCATCTTGCTCTAGACTTTTGAGTGGAACCGACAGTCTAGGGCTAAGTGGTCTACTCGCAAATAGCTTGGATGCATTCCAGAACTTCTCTGTTTCCTAAAGCTCAGACTTCTATGTGGAAGAACTAGAGTTATGTTCCTAGAGTTGCACCATATGGAAGAACTAGAGTTATATTCCTAGAGTTGCACCATATGGAAGAACTGAAGTTATAGAATCTGTAAAGATGAGGACATAAGCGGAAACATTCAGTAAAGATGAGGACCTAAGTAGAAACATTCACTGGGTTTCCTGTTTCACTTAAAAGAACTGATTATTTTGGACTTGCTGAAGCCACTTGTGTAGATAATTAGTTAATTGCCCATCTTAGTTATGTAAACATTTAACTAATTGCTACTTGCGAGGATTTTGTATTCTGAAATTGTCAATAATCTGCTTGGCTGCAATCATTTTCACTGCATCTTATTGCACTTTGTAGGCATATAGTATTCTCAAGTGTCACACACACATTTGTTCCTGGCAACTTCGAACTATCACAATTTCAGGAGTCATTAGTCAAATCACATATATTTTGTTTTTGGAGTTATATGCTTTGTCATTTTCTGTGGAGAAATATGTTTGAGAGGTGTTTCCATGCTTTTCTTTTTGACAGTTGCATAAATATTAAAACATGAATGAATAGTAGACGGTGATTATTTATCTCTTCGTTTACTTTAAGATTTGTACAACTTGTATTAGGAGGAAAAACATTGAATTACCGCTCAATATGTTTTTATCATTTTATTCTGTCAAGGAAACATGACTGGGCTGGCCCACCTGTTATATGTATGCACCAGAATGGGCTAATGCCACCCCTTCGGCGCAACGTTGTTCGGCTTGTAGTGGATTTGTGTGTGTGTTAATCTGTACACATGTGCGATGTGTTTACTTGTACAAATGTCGTAATCCGAATTTAATGTCTTGACCTCATCAATATCAGAGCTTTTCTAGTTGGATATTTATGAATATTGTTGGGCGTTGCATATTGTTTCTGGCGAGAAACTAACAGAAAAAACGCTGAAAGCTTCAGCTAACCTGACCAGCTCAGCAAGCCTTGCTCGTTTGAGAGAGATTCTTCTGACAAAGAAGTATAAACAGACACATGAACTCGGCCACTTTGTTTTCCCCCTCTCTCTTCAATCTCTTGCGAATCCACTAATTAAGCATTTAAGCTCCTAGAAATTTCAAGTCAAAGAAGTTTGAAATATTTCATGTAACGCCACTGATCTGGCTTGCTTTGTTTGACCATCTGAACCGATCCTTATTGAATATGCAGAGAAAGAGGTACATAGCAACTTGCCTGGAGATCTTCACTGCATGCGATCCTTGCATCAATGGTCAAATTTGGCGTTCTGAACAATATTAGTATTATTTTTTTTTAAAATGTGTGCCAGTGTAACTGTTGTTGTGCCCATCACACATGCCATGGCTCATCGAACTCCCCTGGAAATTTTCAATATTTTTGTATGAATCAAGCACCATCACAAATTGAATGGGCATACCAAACTTAATTGAGAGACATGTAACTGCCCTCTCAACTGCTAAATTGTCGTTCATAAATCCAGACCGGCGACAGCAGACGTGCCAAATTATTATACGTACGTATCGAGTTCGTCTCGTTTAAACATATCACGAATATGTATTAGTTGATGCAACGGCAATTAGAGTATAGCCAAAGCTGCCAAATGGTAGGCCTAACTGAAGGCTTATGCTACACCAGTTGATACTTGGCAAGAAGAGAAAAATTAGCTTGGAGCAATGGAATCCCATTCCCAATGTTTGGTAGAGCTCCAGATCCCAGCTTCATCTGAGATCTGAAACTTGTAGGCTAAAATAAAGTGAATTAAGTTTATATTTTTGGTCTAAAATTTGCAAAGATGATCCATCTAAACACTTTTAATATACTCACAGATCCAGTTTCACAGATCTGATAAAGTTAGGAATACCCAGCTCTACGGATTTGGTGGAGCTAAAGTCCTACCAAACACACCTTAAAGATACTTTTTTTTTTTTTTGAAAAGACTTCAGATACATTCATGCAGAGAAGAACTGCCACCATATAAAACAAAACACGTACTAGTATGTCAAAGGATGAGGCTCGATTCATGATCAAAAGCACTTTTGGTAGAACAGGAGTAGTAGCAATCATGATCAATCTCTTGATCTCAAAGTAATGAAGTGCTCAATGGGCAATGATGAACATCAGCGTAGAAAAATAGACAAAATATAGCGGAGCGCTGTAGGTAACATGCATTATTTCAAGAGATATTTATCAATTTGACCTGCACCGGATTATACTTGGATTGCAAGCTTTTGGAAAAAAATACGGAATGACTACTGATCGGATGTCCGATTTTTTCGGACGCTTACAATTTTTTTTTCATACATGTAACATTTTTAATTACCGTGTGCAACAAAAACGCACGATGTCAGTAGAAATGTCAATCCGGATCAACGCAATATTTTTTTCCTATGCGTGCAACATTTGTAATCACCGCGTGCAATATAAACGCGCGATAACACTAGGAATGTCCATACAAAAAAATTGTTGCACACGGTAATTAATTTTGTTACACGTATAGGAAAAAAATGTTGTGCCAACCGTTCGACGAAAAACATTCGCGTCGGACGTCCGACTGCTAGTATCACCCAATAAAATACTCCCTCCTTTCCTGAACAAATACGTGTCATTTTAACTTTCAAATTTTGTTTTTAAATACATGTCATTATACAATTTTGAGGTGATTTTTTATTATTATTTTCTTCGATACCCCTCTCCTTTACCTATTTTCAATGTCATTTACTACCATAGATTAAAACAAGATACATCATCTAAAAATATAATAAATAGGGGTAATATAGTCTTTTATAAATGTGCATCGGTGAAAGTACAAGAACCTAATGGCATTTGCTCAGAAATGAAGGAAGTAATTGTTGAGATATAACTAGACTCTTGGTTTTAGTGTGTGAATTTTGAAACTACCCCTAAGGAGTTTTGGGTATAAATATAACATCACATTATAAGAGAGAATCAATCTACCATCAATAAAAAGAAAATAGTTGAAATTCTCTATATCTTATGTCCATCTATTATATGATTATTCTTCATGTATTATTAATATTCTTGCTTACCATTAGAATTGATTTATGATAATCAATTTATTATTCAAAACTAGTGTCTTATATACAACAGTGAATTTGATACGACTAGTATAGTGCTATATTTTCCGGTTTTCTTTTCCCAGCACGTAATATATGGTGTTTTCCTTTTCTAGAACGTTTGCTTCCTTTTCCTTAATTCCAGAATATTTGTTTCCTTTTCCTTGAGATGATCTTTGGAGGTGGGGAGATCTGTTGTGGGCGCGAGGATGAGTTAGACACATTAAACAATGGCCATCGGATGTGGGTGAGTAAAGCTGAGGAAAGATCTGAGAGGTTAATTTTGATGGAGGAAAATTTCTGGGGACGTTTCGCTGGGTGCATGAAGGTTAGTCCATCTCTATTGAGGTGCATTATTTGGGGTGGACGTAGAAAAGAATACTTATGTGTGTTATAAAGGGGTATAGATATAAATAGTGAAGCGGTTGGATTGACGATGCTCTGCAGCTGGTGCCGTCTCCACGTCGTGGGGTCTTTCAACATGTCAGCCTCCAACATATGGGCCGTGGACCCAAATCAGCACAACATTAAATGGGCTCTTCTTTTTAATTTTTGTCCATCTCATGATTGAAATAGGCCGGATTAGTTTATCTTGGATTATGTTTGTTTACAGATTGGCTCTAACCACACGCATTATTTTTGTGTGTATAAAGATGTAGTAGTATATATTTCCTTCTCCGCTGCAATAATTTTTTTTTTCTTGCGATAAACAGAGGTTCTTATTTGGAGGTTAGAATTTTCTAAAGCACCTAGTATCCATGCCAGAGTAGGAAGACTGGCATATGAAGAAGAAATAAAGGAAGAAAGATTGAATTTGTGTGGGATTGCTGCAACTTTAGACTCGTCGCTTCATACCAAATCCATGACCTACCCTACTGCGCCTACCTCTTAAAGAAACTTTGATCCTGTAAATTGAAATGGGTCCCTTCATAATCGTCTATACGGTAATCCTTGCAGAACATAGCTTTAGTCTCAAGAAGCGGAAATTAAACCTTCTTGCGCAAAGAAACATTTTAGTTAATGATATCGAGAATAGTTCTTAAAGCTGTATTGAAATTATATCTTGCAGATTATGCGAAGTAAAGAAACTCTCCATTCCATCTAGATGAGATCGGTTCGCCAGCTGTATTATCTTAGACTATGAAGAGTAAACAAACATTTCATTTTTAGATTGCGGGAATAATTTGATAGCTGTATCTTGTTGGGTTTATGGAAGCGGTAGGAATGTAGTAAAGTTCCTCTTTAATTACCCACTCAAACAAAAAAATATCTTTGCTCTTTTAAAAAAACTAGTGGCGGTGAATAATGCATTCTTCACCTTCCCAATATCCATCCACCTTTCCTCATTCCTTTTTTCAACCCTTAAAAATCTCAAACAAAAAACAAAATATTGCCCTATAAGAAACAAATTAACTAATAAAATAAGTAATATATATCCCAACAACCTCTCTTTCCTTCCTTAATGGTGTGTGGTAGAGTTGTGGTGCTAACAATGGCGGCAAATCCAAGTGCGTATTGTAAACCGAGCTCGACGGTAGAGACACGGTGCGAGTCGAGACGGAGCCTGACCATGCATTGCGGCGGAGGTGAGAGCATGGCATAAGCTAAGCCTGACGACAATAATTTAACGTGTTGAGTAGGACTGGAAAAAAGCTCGTTTGTGAGGTTCATTGGCTCGGTTCAAAATTGCTCCAATTACACTCGTTCATTGGTTAAACATTGAAATGAGTTAATTTCGAATGAAATTGGATTTTGCTCTGACTCGGCTCGTTGGCTCGATTCTAAAAATACTTTTAAACTATAAATAAAATGATATTAAATTAAACTATGTCAATATCAAAAGAAAGAAAAAACTCGAAAAAATGGGAATTTAGCTCGATTTCCACCCAGGGTTGAGTGATATTATTTTTATCTATAGCACAGCATAGGCATTGGGCTAGTCACAAATTAAAAGAATCACAATTCTTTTGCTTTACAAAAGAAAATAAAAAAGTATATTTTTCCCAAATCCACAAAACCACCCGCCGCCCACCTCGCTCTAGGCTGACTACGTACATATACGAGATCGCGACGGGCGACACCACTCCTCCCGTTTCCTAAAACGTACCCCTCCTCCCGTTTCTTGATTCCCTCCTGCTCACCGCCGCTTCTCGCCATGGACGGCGGCTACAGCCCGCGCTTCCAGCGGCAGGCCTCCTGCTCCTGCGCGCCCTCCATGTCCCGCGGCTACGTCCGCGGCGGCTTCGACCTCGCAGGCGACGACGACGACATCTTCTACGCCGACGCCGACGCCGCCGCCTACGACAAGGTCGACCGGTACTCCGGCGCCGCGTACACGGGACACCACGCGCGGCCAGCGGCTTCTGGGCGAGGGTACGGCACGAGGCTGAGGGGGCTGTGGCGGCGGATCATGCGGGAGAAGAAGAGGATACTGCTCTGCACCACCGGCTGCGTGGCGGCGCCGTCCGGGGCGGCGAGGGAGCCGTACGACGCGTACAGCTACGCGCAGAACTTCGACGACGGCGCGGCTTGGGTGGAGCCGGAGAACCTCTCGCGCTCCTTCTCCGCGCGCTTCGCTGTCCCCTCCAGGGTGCTGCAGAGGGTCGCCGTGTAGAGTCAATCGAACAAACCGGCGGCTCTCCCCCTCTTTTTTTTTTTTGTTATTCTTTTTCTTCTCTCAATTTTGGAGTCGTCAGTTGTGAAAACAAACATGTTCTCATCATCTGTACATGGTAGCTCTCCATTGCATGATCAGTCATTAGTATTCGGAGCAGCTCTTTGTTAATTTTTTTGCCAAATCTTATATACCAGCTAATTAAAATCACACATATATGAACACAATAACAGAAATCAAAATTATTTTAATTAAGCTTTAAATTTTCCGGCAGTACAGATTATGACAATTACAATGCCAAACTTGCTAAAAACGTGCGAAGTAATCTGTTAAGAAAATATTAAAAAGATTAGTTTCAGTTTGTTATGAAGATTACGAGAAAATAGTTATCACTTGTGTATCTTTTTCGGGATTTTTTGGTATAAAATCATCCGATTCAAAGTGCGTGTATAATTATCTAATCCAACTTGAACTAGGTATAATAACCTAGCTTGGTCAAACATGTTTATTGGAGATTAGACGATGTGTCCTTGCACGTGAAGTTGATCGGAGTACTCCCCGTTTCTATTTTTCAATGCATCAAACGCTTGCAAAATTTGACCACAGAATGAATCTCATAAAGGGCGATAGGGATATATCAGACTATCTTCAGAAAATCCGCATACCTTTTCCTTTAATCAAAGTGGTAAGCTAACTTATTTTCGCGGATATCACGGTGTAAATTGGAAAAGGGAACTAAAATCTGACAACGCAAATTTTATCTCGTTGAAAAATTGAAGTGTCCTGCGTATGAAAGGTGAGGTTAGCATCACACTATTTTTGCTGCTTAACCAATTGTTCTTTCTTTGAAAGGGATAGCTCAAATCCTATATTCTTGACTGAAGAAACAATCTTGGCGTGCCCATCACCATAAAGAAAAGGCAATTGCAAGGAATCTTTCAGCCTTATTAATCTTTTATTGTTCTTTTCGTAGGCTCATCACCTTCTCACCATTACTTGGTACTTTATGTTTGCTTCTTTGCAAGTGGATTAATCATATGTCGATGAGCTAGCTAATTGTTGAACAAAGCCATATATAAAATCACCAAATCTTTTCGAAGAGTACAATCACTATATTTCGCCCACTTATGGGCTTATTTGGACAGGGAGGGATTAGACTAAGTCTGTTCGGATTGGAAGTGATTTTAGTACAAATTTCCTATTCATTCGAAGGGATTAAGTCGTATCATAATATATCCAAATGAACCCTAGCTGTTATCTTTCGTGCCCGACACTGTTAGCCTAGTGCGGAGACGGGAAGTGAGGATCTCTCGAAGTGCTATCTTGTTGATGAGCTTTTAACCCCTTACATTAATTGATCTACTAGCAGGTTCATCCTCTGTGTTGCATGCAACACTTTCACCCCCTTGGACAGTGCATGCACTTGTACCATGGTTCGTTGTACACTAGGATAGGACACCACATTCTCGAGTCTCGACATGTATATGGTAAATATTGTTCAGATATCAATCCAGCTACAGTACGAGTTTCATAACGAGACAAAAAAAACCATTTAATTCCTAAATTAAATGAAAGATCACCAACTGACCAAGCATATATTATACCACTTTATCTTGAAATGAAAGATCACCGACCACTTTATGGGCTTGTTTGAATAGGGATTAGGGAGGGATTTGACTCAGTCTGTTTGGATTGAAAAGGATTTTAGTTCAAATTCTCTGTCCATACGAAGGGATCTAGTCGTATCACAATGTATCCAAACAAACCACCATTATCTTTCTTGCTCGACATTGTTAACTTGGAGCGGAGACAGCAGGAGTGTGGATCTCTTGATGCACTTTTAACCCTTTATATTAATTGATCTAATGGCCGATTCATCCTCTCTGTTGCATACTGAATTCTCACCCTCGACAAGAAAATGTAACCCTGTACAATGAATATGAACAGCAGTTCATGCACTTGTACCATGATTCATTGTACACTAGGGTACCACGTTCACGAGCCTACACGTATATATATGGTAAATATTGTTCAGATATCAGTCCAGCTACAGTCTACGAGTTTCACAAAGAGACAAAAAAATATCGTTTGATTTCTAAATTAACATGTAAGTACTAAGTACTACATTGAAATACTATGCACGATTCATGTATACAAGCTACTTGTTTCTAGAAATGAAAGATCACAAATTGACCAAGCTAAACAAAAAACTATACTTGCTAGGAAACTAGAGTGAAGCACCATATCGGTAGCTTGCATGATGCACGGTACTACTAGTGCACTGTGTTGTGCATGTGATCGGTGATTAGACAGAAAAAATATGCATTCATGCATCTTTGTGTCATTGGAAAGGAACTGATTTGAGGAGGAGGGTGATTAGTTTAATTAGTTGGTTGTCAGGCTGGCACATGGGGGGCGCCTCCTGATTAATGTTGATTGCGTGCATCAGCGTGGTGCCGTCCATGATACCCTTCGATCGAAGTATCCATGCCATTTCTCCATCTTTCTTCTCCCTTTTCTTTTCTTCAACTAGCTAGGGCACCATAATTAATGATCAAGTAGATTACAAAGTAGAAGGAACATAGTTTAAGACCATGTAAATTTCAGTCTTTTTTCCCCGAAGGTCATTGTTGAAAAGTAGTAAAAACATATAGTACTACTGCTTTCAGATACGTGCAATTTCCCAAGAAATACATAGCTAAGCTGCTCATCTTGCATAAGAGGTGTATTTTCCGCGCAAGCCATTGATCTGATCCAGTCACGTAATTAAGCTAGCAGTTGCGAGTTTATCCTGCACTGCAATGGATCTCCAATTAAATGGAGATGAGAGAATCTTGGCGTCTGATCAATCTTGACGAATTGTCGTCAAACCAGCGAGGAGATACAACTTGCAATTAGAAAACGCCTTTGAGTGCTACTTGCAACGGTGAGCACTGCACTACTTGTGTATGATCTTGTTTCATGTGATCATGTGAAAAGGTTGTACTGATCAATGAATGAATCATCTGCTCCTTTGGATACCTTAAACTTGCTGGCTAGCTTGTGGGCTAGTGGCCTACACGTTCTTTCACAAATCACAATCATTCGGCAGCTGCCTGTCCACCTGATTTGATTGTATTCTAATCCTCAGAGATCAACACTTTTTCCTGAGCAGATAAAGCATCCTGCTTTGACTAGTAAACTGAACCATACTCTTCAGTAATCTGTTCATGTTTTATATTCACATCCGTATTCAATTTTTTTAATTCCAACGATTCACCATTTACAGCTTCCTAAGCTTACTGATCATGTGTTTTCAGAGCTAGATAGAAGATTTTAGTTTATCTGCATTGTGATGATTTAATTACCAGCTTTTAAATTCAGACAACAAATTTTCTTTCCAGAAAAGAAGGCCTGAAAAGTAGGTGCGGGTGTTGTTCAATTCGTTGTGTTCTGACTAAACAGTTGCCAAAGCTATACCAATTGAAGAGCTTCTGAAATACAATTGGTGAGCTTAGCTTATTTGCCGGGCCCAAATTGACAGGCAGAATCGGTCCCAGCGATGGAGCTGGGGTTCATGGCATCCGAATTCCTCAAACCGACAAGGAGGTATGTGCGTGTAACCAGCTGGGCTTTTTCGGTTAAGAGGCACAGCTCATGGAGGAGACTCGCGAACAGACGCGAGATGACGCTACGACGGCAGCTAGCTCCTGTGCTGTGCTTGTCAGTCGCGATA
Organism: Otatea glauca; assembly: GCA_036346275.1. Lineage (NCBI taxonomy): Eukaryota > Viridiplantae > Streptophyta > Magnoliopsida > Poales > Poaceae > Otatea > Otatea glauca. The sequence goes on from CM070712.1 coordinate 60,324,346, forward strand.
GGTTGACTCTATGTGCAATAGCCACTCTATTCAGTTACGTTCACGGGTCAGCAAATAGTAGCAAGTAATACTTAGAATGTTAATGTGAAGGCTAACGTGGTTTATACAAAACGGTGGTGGAATTAGCCTTACATTATTTATCTAAAGTGATTTGTATAAGTATATAATGACTGTTAGGTTCAAATATAACATCTTCGGCACGAAACGAGGTCGAAAGTGTAGGTAGGATGCTATATATACATGAACTTATTCTACTAGTATAGTGCCCTGTCTTCCGGTTTCCTTTTTCTAACACGTAATATATAGTCTTTTCCTTTTCTAGAACGTTTGTTTCCTTTTCTTTAATTCCAGGATATTTGTTTCCTTTTTCTTGAGATGATGCTGGAGGTGGGGGAGATCTGTTGTGGGTCACAGGGATGAGTTAGACACATTAAACAATGCCCATCGGATGTGGGTGAGTAAAGCTGAGGAAAGATCTGAGAGGTTAATTTTGATGGAGGCAAGTTTCTGGGGACGTTTCGCTGGATGCATGAAGGTTGGGCCATCTCTAGTGGGGTGTATTATTTGGAGTGGACGTAGAAAAGAATGCTTAGGTACATTATAAAGGAGTATAGATGATGAGCTAGACTCTGAGCGGATTTTATATCAGAATGATACTCTACTGCAGTAGCGACGAAACCAAGAGGGTTGATAGATGTTGGGCTTCTGAGAATTGTACATTTCAATGCAACATGGGCAAGAGGGGTACCAAGGCTCAATTAATTAGTCAAGAGACACAAAATGGTATGCAGAGCCTAACATATGTTAAGGCCATGTACAGCCCAATAAATTATTATAAGCTAGGTCCACCTCCATCTCCTTGAGCCCATATAAAGATCCACGCCTAACCCAAACCACCATCCAGCACAATATAACTAAGATAAGGTGAGCCCATTAGGGCCCAGATGCAAATCCAAAACAAAACCCACCTCCGTCTCACGGCCCCGAACCCATCTGAACTGCCCCGAATCCAAAGCTACAGCCTCCTAGTCCTCCCCGCCATGGCCACCATCGAGGACTCCACCGCCGCCGGCGAGCTCCGGCGCCTCCTCGCGCACCTCGACTTCCAGAAGAAGCTCCTCGCCACCTGCCACGACGCCTGGTCGCGCGCGCTAGCCCACTTCACCTCGCTCGACCAGGACCTTGCCTCCCGCTCCGCTGCCCTGGACGAGGCCCTAGCCGCCGCCGACGCCTCCACCTCTGAATCCCTCGCAGCGCTCGACGCTCGTGAGGCCTCCATCCCCGCGCGCCTCGCCGAGGCCTCATACACTCTCTCCGCCGCCGTCGCCGAGGCTGAGTCCGTAGCGCCGCCGCCCACCGACGTCCGCGGCGCGCTCCGGTGGATATGCCGCCGCATGGACGCCGCCGCGCTCTGGCGCTTCATGGCCGCGCGCCGCCGGGAGCTCGCCGCCGTTCGGAAGGAGGTCGTCCCCGCAGTCGACGCCGCGGTAGACCCGCCCCGCCTCGTCCTCGACGTGCTCAGCGACTTCCTGGCCGCCGGAGAAGGTGCCGGTGAGGACCAATGCTGGGTTCTCGGTATGCTATTGCGCTCGTTGTTCGATTCCGATGGCCGGAAGCCGCCGGACATAGGAGATTCTTTGGTTGAGAGGGCGGCCGCGGTCGCCAAGGACTGGACAGAGCGGTTTGGGATCAAGATGGACACATTGGCACCCGGGAACCAGGATGTGGAGATGACGGAAGCGGCTGGCGTGGAGAATGCAGCAGCAACGACAGAGAAAAAAGAAGAGCATGTAGATGAGGAAGCTGAGGAGGAGGACCCGGAGGAACTGGTGCCTGCTTCAGAGGACGAGGCGGAAGAGGACCCAAAGGAAGTAGAGAAGGAAGCAAAGAAGGGGAAGGAAGGAGAAGAGGCAGGGGGGAAGGTGGCTGAGGAGGAGAAGACAGGAGAAGAAGCAGAGAAGAGGGAAGATGAGGAAGCGAAGAAGGTAGCAGCAGGAGGAGAGGTGAAGGAGGGGGAGAAGAGTGCACTGGGGCAGGTGGAGGCGCAGATATTCCTGCAGATGGTAGTGGCATTCAGATTGAAGGACAAGTTTGATGGAGATTCATTGAGGAATCTGTTCGTTGCTAATGGGCGGAGGAAGGAGCTTGCTAGGTTCGCATGTGCCCTTGGGTTTGCGGATAGCCTCGGAGGTGATGATCTATTGACCTTGTTTGTTGATTTTGTTATGTTTGTCGATCTGATTCAGTAACAGGTGTCGTTGAATTGAAACTGTAGGGTAGTTGCAGAGTTATTGTTACTTAGATGAATTTAGAGTAATGTTGCATACCAGGACTGTGACATTCCTTTGAGAAAGATATATCTTTAGCGTTGATGGATTTAGGATTTCCTTCTGAACCCGCATTTTTCGTTATTTCAACTCAGCACCTTAAGCTTCAATTTCTTTTACTCTGTATGCTTGTTTTGGTGGCATGATTTCTGCATCTAAATAATCACTTGAAACACGCTAACATTACTTTGTGATGACATTTTCCTTCAGTTTTATTATGAGGTAGTAGTGGTGTTGCTTCTTCTTGGTGGTATACTTCGTATTTAGGACATACTAGTAATGTGCCCATGCGTTGCAACGGAGTACGAAAAGGTGATACATATCATGAAACATTATCTCAAAACCAAACCATTGCCATCTGCACATATCGAAAATTGTACAGTCCATCCAGGACTACCTACAATGTTACATAGCAAGTACAACAGACTTGCCCATATCACATTCAGTGAATGAATGGTGTACAAACCTTCATGAGTTCAGGTGAATTAAACCCTTTCTTTTTGCCAAAATAGCCTAGAAGGAGAGAAAAATCCCGAAACATCACCAAGTGTTCTGCCAGATAACAAATTGCATGTCAGACAATCAAAGACACAAATTGCTCTGAAGCTATCTACAAGCAATATAATGCCCAGTGCCCAGTGCAGATAATCTTTTGTAGCACAATACATCGCCACTGAAAACCTTTAGAAGGCCAAAGGCAAAAATATCTACATAGCCTAACTTTATGATTAGAAAAATTTATTTGTATGCTTTAAAAGTATCAAAGTCACATATTGCCTGTCAAATGAAAAATTATTGAATAGAAAATGAGCACCAAATTAGGAGTTAACATCCACTTTAAGGCCTTGTTTGGGAAGCCCAACATCCTAGTCCACCCATGTGGATGGGTCAGGATTTTAGTTCAATAACTCGGCCCATCCATGTGGGTGGACCGGGATTTTGGGCTTCCCAAACAAGTCCTGACAGTACTCTCAATCCAAGGGAAGAAATATAGTCAGACGATCAAGCAAGTATGGCAGCACTTCCAAATGGTTTGATAGTCAAGTAGTGCCATTTATACCTTCACTCTTGATATTGGCCCCCTTTTTTTGGCTTTAACCAGAGAATCCAGAGAAACAATAAAAGAAGATCTCCCAAATCAAATAATGACCAAATTAATTGAAGAAATTAAGATAGGTTAAGATTATTGTAACTTAGTTAATACAATGACCTAATCAAATCCTTCCTTCCATGCTCTACACATCAACAAATGCCTAGACTGAACATTATTGTCTTGAACTGACTAAGAGACGTGGAAGACCGCATACACACTTTTTCACAATAGGGACATGGTACTTGAACCCACAGGTATTTGGCATACTTTTTCACCAGTTGGTCGTGACTTAGCTCAAATGGGCAGATGAAAGTATCAACCTCTTGCCGAAGCCAAAGGTGAGGAACCGAGGATGTGGAGAACTTAGAGTTGTTCTTTGAAACTTCAGTTATTGTGAACATCCACAATGGATAGTATGTTCTTGGAGAATAGAGTACATCAATGATGCAGTTAAAATCTTACCATTTCATGCCGTAACTTACACGTTCCTTGATGGTAGTTCTCGTTTCTTCCCGCAGTTTTATGATAAAAATTTTAGCCTACAAAAAAGGACAATGCAACAATGTAGTGATTCTGAAAGTGTCCTCATAATTGAACCAATAATGCCTCAACTTAAACATATTGGTGTTATTTTTTTTCTTACCTCATCTAGTTCTACTTCAAGATTATTAAGTTTTGACTTCAGATTCTGAACATCTTCAGTTACCTGGAACGAGTAATGAATAAAGTTAACAACCAGTCTGCAAAGTAAACGCATCAGAGCTGTTGAAAGCTAATCAAGTGACTGTATTTACTATTTCTAGTCAAGAGAAAGATAAAATGCAGTTTGGAGGGAAGAAGTAATCTGTATGCAGTTTGGAGGGAAGTAATCTGTAAGTTTTAAGCACATTTTATCTCACTTGATATTTACAATTTTACATAACAAACAAAACTGTGTAAATGAAATAATAAAGGGTTAAATGCCACAAATGGAAATTGTTTTTAAAATAAGCTAAACAGAGGAAACAGGACATCCAAAATACTTGATAATTGGAAACTTACATGAGATAGATGAAGATTCCCTGCATTGACAAGTCCATCAATTAAGATAGCAACTTCTTTTGGAGCAGAAGTATCTTCTAGAGGTGGAGTAGATCCTTCTAAGGCCACACTTGTTTCTGTTGAAGAAAAATGAGATTCTACAGAAACAGTAGAAGTTTCTTCCAAAAGGAGAGCAGATTATGTTGAAGTAGCTGGAGCTTCTTTTGATGTGATTGGAAAATCGCTCAGAACAGTAGGAGTTTCTTTTTCAGGGAAGGGAATTTTACTCAGAATTGCTGGAGTTTCTCTTAGAGGGGGAAAGCTTGCTTTCAGAGGATGAGGGACTTCATTCACCACACTTGACTTATTCCTAAAGCAGCAGCAAACAGAGAGCTTATCCTAATGGACCATGCTCGAAGCACCACCATCACGCGCATCATCATCATCTTCCTTCGTCAGCTGCCCACAAACATTGCATTCGAATACATGGGATAGCTCACTGTTCCGCAAGGGTGGCAGCGGCGCAAGCATGACATAGCAGTCCTCACAATCACATAGATACCTCAGAAAGAAGTAGGCACGGAGATCATCTCATGTAGCGCCTCTGGTGCGACAGCGAGGCTGTCGCCGAAGAGCGCGAAGCAGAGGAGGTGCGGGTGGGAGGCGTCGGTGCAGGCTAGGGAGTAGAAGGCGGTGGCGCAGCAAGAGGGGCAGGGGCGGGGGGAGGCGAGGGAGCGGAAACAGGGGCGGAGCCAGGCCTCGGGCCACCCGGGCCTGGGCCCGAGGCCTGGCCCAAAAATTCAATGAAAATTGTGTTAAAAATTTATGAAAATTCGTTTATGGGCCAAACAAACCTTTGGGCCTGGGCTGGCTCCGCCCCTGAGCGGAAACACGCGAAGCAGAAGGAGGGGAGCGAGGTGAGGGAGGCCGGGTAGAGGAGGAGCACCTCGCCCTTTTGGACGTCACGGGCGGCGATGAGCACGCGGCCGCGGCCCAGGTGGTCGGCCACGTGGAGGGCGTCGCCAGTCACAGTGGGATTTTGTGGCGCACTCGCCATGGCGGTGGCGGCGGAGAGGAGGGAGGCAGAAGGTTGGGTTAGGGGAGAGGAGTGGTGGGTGGTTGGGTTAGGGGTGCATTTGTGGGAAGGGAGCAGTTGCGGAGGGAGGGAGCCGACTCACCGCTGGGTGGAACGATGGTCCAACTGACGTGGGTTTTAATCGGTTTTTATGTGGTAGGCGGTTTTTTTTTGCACGATGGCAGAGAATGCGCGTGACGTGGGGTGCGCAGGATAACGTACAAACTCCCTTTTTATATTAGTAGAGATATATTTAAGCTACTGAATTCACCATGAGCTTACCCTTGAACTAGAAGCCGTCACAATTTCAAGAATAAGTTTTGAAGCGGCCCTTGTTAGCTCTACAGGACCTGGTTGAAGTTTCGCATCTTTCATTTCAACTTTAAGCTGACTGTGGTTAACTGGTTTTCTGTATTTATGAAATTGTGTCAACGGACTGCATTTGAATGGAATGAAACTAACACACTTTCAAAGTTTCAATCTGTTTTTGTGATAATCTTAGGTTTTATTTACTAACCAATATGTTCCCTAATGTGGGTTAGAACTTAGAAGACTGATGAATTGATTTTTGCAATTACTTTAAATTATATTAACCTTTTCTTGAAGATTCTGTAATGAGTTTGTAACTGCACTACTGCAGATGATGTAATTCATATTTTAGTCATTTTATCCAGCTCTTGTGATAACATTTTTTAGTGAGCAGAAAAGAAGATATGACAGAACTATTTGGTTTTGCTTTTCAGATGTTGTTGAGGAATTGGTAAAGTCGGGAAATGTAATAGAGGCTATATATATTGCTCATGAGGCTGGTTTGCTTGAGCTATTTCCACCTGTACCTCTCCTTAAGTCATATATAAGGCAGTCCAGTGAGAAGGCTCAGGCTGTGCTGAGAAGTGGAAGACGCTCCAGTTCTGCTATTGTAAGACTCTTCATTCTACTTTCATTCCAAAAAAAACTGTCGTCTTATTGTTTAACCCATTATCAATTTGGGCAGAGGCCATCTTTCTGCCTCAATACATGCACAAAAGATCTGTTTATGAAGTAAGTAATGTTAGTGATATAACCTTTATTGTTGAACCACTTGTAGTTCTGTCACTCAAATCTGTGACTGGGTCATCAGAGTCAGCATGGTAGCAATATGTGTATACCACTTTATGGAAAAACCGACTATGCCACTCGGTTTTTAATAGTTTATTCGAAATTCTGTTTATCTGATTCACCAGACGTAAAAGGGCTATGCCACTCAGTTTTTAATAGTTTATTCGAAATTCTGTTTATATGATTCACCAGACGTAAAAGGGTTGTTGAGTTTCTTTTGAGTCATAAATTACTTGGCTCCATTAGCCCATCCAGATCTTTGTTTTAGTGTTGGATTTGCTTGGTATCTTGTTTGGATGGGCTTTTACCAAATTTCCTTTTTTATTGATTAACTGATACTGTCTCTTATACCAATTACTAAGGTTTCTTCTTCATATTAGTTACTTGCTCTTGGGCAGTGAAGCATGTCCTTCTGTATCGTTTGTTCAGTTCTTCCTAAGTAATTGTTCTTGGGTAGTGAAGCATGCCCTTCTCTACCCTCTTGTTCAGTTCTTCCTAAGTAATTGCTCTTGGGTAGTGAAGCATGCTCTTCTCTATCCTTTGTTTCAGTTCTTCCTTAGTAATTGATCGTACTCAAGAAGGGCTCATATTTTTTCCAGGAAGAGTCAAACAACCTGGAGTGCAACGCCTGCAAGTCCGTCATCAGGTGCGTAGAGGCCTGCCAGCTACTGTCGGTATTTAACATCGACGGCTTAAAGAAGAAGGTCACAAGGATGGAGAAAGAGAAGGCCGACAGGAAGAAGCCAGGCGGCCCGATCAGATTCCAGAACAAGCGAGCACGGGGAGCAACCGGCCCTCGGTCCTTCCCCGCCGCCAAGTCCGCGAGGGGCTCAGGCTCAGGCTCAGGCTACGCCGCCTGCGCCTCGTCCTTCCAGAGCCCGGCCTCTCGCTCCTTCAGCTACGCGGCTGATGCGGGGTACGTGAGCCCAGCAGCTGCGCATCCGTACTATGCGCCTGGTGGTATGACCGGGCGACCAGGCGGTGTGCTGTACGGCGGACCTGGAGCGACATTTGGAGGCGCCCATAACTATGCTGCCGGCGCGGCGCGGCAACCGTACCATCGTTAAGGCCAGGGTTTCCGATGTTTCTGAACGATTATTGTTTCTGGCTGATAGGATGATGTACACTACCCGGCATTGCAGCATGTACTAGAGCTCTGTGTGGGATATAAAACCTGCTCGGTCCAGATTGAGGGAGAAAGAGTAACCAAATTACCGTGCGTGTCATGCATATAGACAAGTGCGATCTATCTCTTCACCTGCATCCTGCGGAATACACAGGAGGAAGAGGTACTTTGTACTTACTGATGTGAAAATTTTACTCGACGAACTTTTAATCGGGAAAATTACAACTTGGGGAAATTCGAATAGAGAACTTTCAACTTACAGAATTTTAAATCAGAACAAATTTAAGTGGGGAAATTTCAGAATTGAAAATTTCAAAAAAATTCAGTTCAAAAACTTTTAATTCAAAAAAATTTGGTTCGAAAAGTTTCGACTCAAAAAATAAATCAGTCCGAAAAATCTTGACTCAAAATTTAACTCGTCGAACTTTCAATTGGGAAAATTACAACTCGAGAGCATTCAACTCGGGAAATTTTTAAATCAAAAAAATTTCGAGGGGGGAAATTTCAGAACGGGAAATTCCAAAAAAAAATAATTCAAAAAAAAATTGTTCGAACTTTTTTGGGTTCGAAATGCTTCAACTCAAAAACTTTCGGTCCAAAAAATCTCGACTCAAACTTTCGGTTTGAAAAACCTTGATTCAAAAACTTTTGAAAATGGTTAATGTCGACTTTTGTAGTCGGCAATAAATTTATGGGGCAGGCGCTAGATCTCAAACTCGAAGGTCACACAAGACAAGGGATTAGACAGATTTAGGCCCTCAAATGATGGAGGTAATACCTAATTACGTGTCTTTGGGATTATACGGATCTCTTGGATCTAAGATTGCTCAAGCGCAATGTGCTCTGGCGATATGAGTGCGCTATGCTCTATGGCTTGATCCTTGTTGTTGCCCGCCCTCTCCCTTATATACCGGGGGTGGTGCGGCTTACAGAGTCCTGATCGGTCTGAAGATTCCGATCGGTTACTAAATTCTAATCGGTTACAGGATAGGGTTAACATCTTTATCTATCCTATAAACAACTCGGATTACAACTGTATCGTTTATATCCGAATATATATTCAACTGTCCCAAGGTATGCACCCTTCCGCACGGCAACTTGGCTTGGCGCGGGGCACAGCTTTTGGGCCTCCTCTCCCGGCTTTTCCTTTCTTCTGGTGACGTTAGGCCGGTCATATAGATACCTCGTTCCATATATTCCACAATAGCCCCCGAGTGCTTCGTGATCCGATCGCTATGTTCCCAATTAAGTTTTATGCTTGAATCGTCGTCCCGGACTTTCTTGTTTAAACTTTCGACTGGTTCCCTCATTCGGATTGGAGGCTTCTTCTTACAGCGTGCGGATTATAAAGGACTCGAATATAACCTTCGATTTTTGCTTCAACTGAATATAATCTTCTGTCAGACGAGTTTACTGTGAGCGGCCTTGCGGACCTGTCCCCTATTTCGGATGTGGATTGAATTCTTCTTCCCGCCCGAATCGAAGTTTTAATATCTTTTCTCTTCATGGATAACCACCGGACGGTCTTCGAGGTCGTCTTATTTCCTGTGTCAAATCTCTTGCTGAAAAACTCCTTGGCTTCTGAAACTACATTAACTCCGAATCTCTTCGACTCCTGATGCATTTACTTCATCTTTACTGTGTTGGCTATAAAAGGCGAACCAGCGCTCGTAGAATGCATTCCTTCGCGCCCAGTTCTCCATATCTTTGTTCCACACTTCTTTCTTCTTCATAAGGAGGGGGAGGAGGAGGAACGTCCGGGACCCCAGGCTCGCCGAAGAATGGGCGCTTTTTGAGGCCGTCGTGGCTGAATTGGTAGAGGAGGAGGCCGCCGCCCTTGACCGCGCTGTCGTCGACGCCTTCCTGGAGATCTTCCCAGCCCTCTTTAGGGCCAGGGAGGCCCTCATGGAGGCATTGGGTAGCGTGCGTCGGGGTGAAGTGTAGGTCCCGTATAAATGTAATACTTTCCCGGTCATAATGCCTGGTGAACTTTTTATACATAAATAAAGATGTACCTTTTCTCAGCATTTTTCCATGATCGTCATTTTGACGTAGCTTGAACCCAGCTTGGGGTACGTCGAAGCTTGCATGGTTCCTTGGTCGAGCGGTATTCGCAGCCAACCGTCGTAGGATACTCCTTAGGTCTGACTTGGGACACGTTAGGATTTGCATGGCTCGTGGCCGAATGATACCTATATCCGTAGGACACAGCTTAGGCTTGACTTGGAGCGTATCGGGATTTCTTTGGCTCATGGCTGAATGATACCCATATCCGACTGATGTAGGATACGGCTTGGGCTCAACTTTGAGCGCACCATACATACGTGGCTCTTGGCCGAGTGATACCCGTATCCGACTGGTGTAGGATACAGCTCTGGTCCGACTTGGGACATATCATATTTACGTGGCTCTTGGCCGAGTGATACCCGTACACGACTGGTGTAGGATACAGCTCTGGTCCGACTTGGAACATATCATATTTACGTGGCTCTTGGCCGAGTGATACCCGTACCCGACTGGTGTAGGATACGGCTCTGGTTCAACTTGGGACATATCAAAGTTTATCCGAATGGTATACGTACCCGTTTATTATGACGCACAGCTTTTCGACCCTCGTGGGGCATACCATTGGATTTGTGTCTTGTTAGGCTCAACTTGTGATATATGATCCGTCATGCGGTAACCAACAGAGACCTAGCGTGGGGCATATCACAAGAAGATATTTTTAATCCATATTGGAGGATATTCACACCCGCTTGGTGCATTGAGTGTCTAGGCATCTCATCTTCGTCGTCCTCGGCAAGGTCCTTGAAATCCCGCTCTGCTTGCAGATTATAAGATCAAGACGCGGGCGCAATACGCTGTTTTCAATGACAAGGTTAATGCCCTTGAGACGTCTTGCTCAAAGCTCTGCGAAGCCTCGGGGCCCTTGCTGAGCTCGCTTCATCCCGAAGGCGAGAGGTCGCTCAGCAGGGCCCAAGCTATCAATCGGTCGGAGGAGGGCCCCAAAGAGCTCAAGAGACTTCTGAAGGAAGCGGCGACCAATGGTGCTAGCCAGGCTCTGACGGTTACAAAGTCGCTTTACCCTCGAGTGGATCTTGAAGCTATCAAGGAGGGCTACGCCTACAACGTAGATGAGGATCGGGTCGCCGAGCTCTGGGAGGAAGTCCAAGACACCTCTTTGTCTGTTGTAGAAACTTTGGATCTGTAAATTAAAAGTATATAAAGGTGTTTCCTTGCTCTTACATTTTTCTCTTTAAATATGCATATTTTTCCGAGTGGTTTCGACATATCGTGTCCGACTAGTCCAGCCCCCGGGCTCTGAGGCATGGTTCGTGACGCATGCCTCAGAGTCTTAAAATCGTAGGAGCGAAGCACTCGAACGCATAAATCTCGAGAAGATTATGTAAAAAATAACTTTAATATCGATCTTTTCATTCATAAAGGAACAATTTGAATTACGAAGTTCAAGTGAAAAAACGACGTAGCTGTTCTATGTTCCAAGTGTTGCTGATTGCCGTGCCGTCTTCTCGCTTGAGCTTGTAAGTCCCAGGGCGTACCACTTCATCGACGACGTAAGTGCCTTCCCAGCTTGGGGAGAGCTTATGCTCACATTTCTGATTCTTTCTAAGGACCAGATCTCCCTTGGAGAATGCGCGGCTCCTCACATTGCGACCGTGATAGTGTCGTAGGCCTTGGAGATATTTTGTTGATTGAATCGTTGCGACATCTCTGGCTTCTTCCAGTCGGTCGAGGTCTTCTAGCTGGCTTTCTTCCGAGGTGACTTCTTCATAGCTCCAGGCCCGTGGGGATCCGAATTCTAGCTCGGTGGGGAGGACTGCCTCCGTGTCGTACACCAGGAAGAAAGGTGACTGCCCGGTTGCTCTACTAGGGGTGATTCGCAGTCCCAAGAGTACCGAAGGCAATTCTTTCACCCACCGAGTGGCGTATGGCTTTAGCCGATCGAAAATTCTTGCTTTTCAGGCCTTGTAATACCATACCGTTGGCTCGCTCGACCTGCCCGTTGCTCCGGGGGTGCGGTACTGAAGCAAAGCAGATTTTTATTCTGAGTTCGTCACACCAGTCTTGAAATACACCGCTTCTGAATTGGGTGCCATTGTCCGTGATGATTCGGTTTGGAACTCCAAATCTAACCACGGTTTCGTTAAAGAACTTTTTGGTTTTTGCTGTTGTTATTGTCGCGACTGGTTTGGCCTCCACCCATTTGGTGAATTTATCAATGGCCACGAAAAAATGGGTGTGACCACCTTGAGCCTTTTTTAAAGGTCTCACCATATCGAGCATCCAGACCGCAAACGGCCAGGTTATGGGGATGGTCTGCAGTTCCTGTGTCGATTTGTTCATCTGACGCACAAAGAATTGACATCCTTCACATGTCCGGACGATGTCCTCTGCGTCAGTGACCGCAGTCGGCCAGAAAAATCCTTGACGATAGGCTTTGCCGACTAGTGTTGATGACGACGCATGGTTCCCACAAACTCCCGAGTGGATTTCCTTGAGAAGATCTCTCCCTTCTTGTTCTGATATGCACCGTCGTAGTACACCTGAGGAGCTCTTGCGATAGAGTTCTGCCCTGATCACCACATAGCCCCTTCTTCGGTGCATTATTCGTTCGGCTTGCACGCGATCTTCGGGTAACTCATCCTTCGTCAAATAGTCCAGATACAGGGCTGTCCAATCGGGGGTAATGACTAGGACTTCTGCTTCTACGCTCTTCTCGGCTAAGGCGTTTGTCTTCGTCCGAGTGCTAATCGCGGGCTTGTGAATTTCCTCGACGAATACTCCCATGGGCACTGTAGATCGGCAGGATCCCATTTTTGCTAGCTCGTCAGTCGCTTCGTTGTCACGGCGGAGCACATGATTAAGTTCCAGGCCATCAAAGTTAACTTCTAGCTTGCGTACCTCCTGGCAATAGGCTGCCATGTTGTCTTCAATGCAGGACCATTCTTTTTGCACTTGGTTGATCACGAGCATTGAGTCTCCGCGAACCGCCAAACGTCGGATACCGAGCGATATGGTGATGCGAAGCCCATGGATGAGTACCTCGTACTCGGCGGGGTTATTTGAAGCGGGAAAATGTATCTGGAGAACGTACCTCAACCTTGGGGTTGAATCCATCGGGCCATACCACTCGGCGCAGCCGAGGAGTAAACGCTCGGATCCCGTTAATAGATCTCTCATCATGATGAGGGGGAGTCCGGCGTGGTGAGCCTCTGGCTCGGCGATGGTCATCAACGTGCCGGGGCGGAGTTCGGCGCGACAAGCTCATGGCTCGACGGTCGTCGTTGTCCCGACCCCGGCGATGATAGTTCCTATGGTCGTCACGGTCGTCGTACCTCTGATCGCCTCGTCGATCACGGCCTGTGCCGAAAAGCTCGTAATCGTCGTGGTGCCCGCGTCGCTCTTCTTCGTCCTGCTCTTGCCGTCTGGCGGTGATATCTTGGCGAAGGTCACGGTTGAGGATTTGGTGTGCATCGCCGAGAGGTGGCGTATGGCGCCGACTGCCGATATTCCGACTGGTTGCGGTCCGACTGCTGGCGACACGAGTAGCCGCGTGGGAGAGCGAGTGCGCTTCACCTACTGGCTTTTCCTGATTCTGCTGGATTGCTGCCACCGTCACCATGGCCTTGATCTGGGCCACGATCGGGGCCGCTGGGCTATCTGATGCAATCATCGGGTCCAGCGTGTTGAGAAGCGTCTTGGAAGCGACGACGTTCCTTACGAAGGCGATCTTCCTCCGCGGCCTCTTGGTCTTCTTGATGGAGATCGGTCCCCTACTCCTCGATCGCGAAGACGCTGTGAAAATTACTGCAATTCTTCACAATGCCGAGTGGTTTTCTGAGTGAGTCACCGGCATACCTGAGATGGGTTGGTCTGATCTTCACCAGATTGGATCTGGCTTTGGACCAGGCATACAAGCTCTCCGTGCGTTTCCGCGACGAAATCCAAACTTCCGAAGCGGAAGGCTTGCCCGGAGATGAAGGTGGCGATGAATCCGCCAATTGCTGCCATCGAGTCTGTAGGAAAAGATTATAGCGCTTCCCCTACCTGGCGCACCAACTGTCGACTTTTGTAGTTGGCAATAAATTTATGGGGCAGACGCTAGATCTCAAACTCGAAGGTCACACAAGACAAGGGATTAGACAGGTTCAGGCCCTCAGCGATGGAAGTAATACCCTAATCCTGTGTGCTGGGATTATACGGATCTCTTGGATCTAAGATTGCTCGAAGCGCAATGTGCTCTGAGCGATATGAAGTGCACAATACTCTATGGCTTGATCCTTGTTGTTGCCTGCCCTCTCCCTTATATACCGGGGGTGGTACGGCTTACAGAGTCCTGATCAGTCTAGAGATTCCGATCGGTTACTAGATTCTAATCGGTTACAGGATAGGGTTAACATCTTTATCTATCCTATAAACAACTCGGATTACAACTGTATCGTTTATATCCGAATATATATTCAACTGTCCCAAGGTATGCACCCTTCTGCACGGCAACTTGGCTATAGATTGGGATGAGCAAGTGTGAATATTCGTAAACAATTTTTTTGGGGAGACAATGCTGTCTGTGTTAAGAAATGCAGATATGGGCAAATAGATGCCTCTTCTTAAGAGGTGTCTTTATACACCATTAAACTGTCATTATCTCCTCTATATATATGTAAGCATTTGTGCAAATGAGGAAGAGAGAAAAACTTTTCATTCTATTCTATACTGTTGCTTGGAGCGCATGTCACTGTTCATCGCGCATGGTTACTGTTCATCACACGTGGCACTGTTCATCCACGCCGTAACACGTTATCAGCCACGTTCGTTCTTCCTTAGGCAAGGCCACACGAATTTGATGGCACAATCCGATGGAGGAAGAAATATGTCTTATTTACAATGGTACCACAAATACAATATTAAGAGAAACAAAATATTTTCATACTTTCACAAAAAAATGGAAATATAATGGCTATCGCTGGAAGCGATAATCTAATTGTTGGCACTGGAAAAGCCATCATAGTTCTCCCTATGGGTACACAATTAACAATTGAAGATGCTCTGTTGTATTCTCAATCAAATCGTACCCTATTAAGTTTTAAAGATATCGATCTTAATAGTTTCCATGTGGAAACTACTAGTGAGGGGACGATAAATATATTTTCCTCACTAAAGTTGATGGATACGGAAAAAAGTGATTGAAAAACTTTCTTCATATTCATCTGGATTGCACTACACATACATAAAACATGGACCACATGTTGTGTTCAAAACAATTTTTCAAAATCTTGACAAATTCAAGATTTGGCATGATCGCCTAGGTCATCCTGGTATGGGGATGATGAGAAAAATTATACAAAGTTCTGTTGACCATAATATTAGAACTTCAGATTTTTCAAAATTGGACGATTTCATGTGCACTGCTTGTGCTAAAGGAAAATTGATATTGAGGCCATCATACCTCAAAGTGAAAGATGAGTCACTGAATTTTATAGAAAGAATTCAAGGTGACATTTGTGGAGCTATTCAGCCTTTAAGCGGACCGTTTAGATATTTTATGGTCTTAATAGATGCTTCTACAAGATGGTCACATGTGTGTTTATTGAGCACACGAAACCACACTTTTGATAGATTAATGGCTCAAGTTTTCCGAAAAATAAAATCAAATCCATTAGATTGGATAATGCCGCTGAATTCTCATCACGGGCATTTAATGACTAGTGTATGGCTCTAGACATTAATGTAGAGCATTCTATGCCATATGTCCACACACAAAATGGCCTAGCAGAATCTTTGATAAAGATGATCAAATTAATTGCTAGACATCTTTTACAAAATTGTAGGTTGCCAACAAATTGTTGGGGCCATGCGATCTTACATGCCGCAAAACTAATCCAAATAAGACCAACTGCATATCACACGGTCTCTTCGCTGTAGTTAGTACGTGAAAATGAGCCAAGTATTTCCTATCTGCGAAAATTTGATTACGCAGTATACGTACCGATTTCACCACCACAGCGTACATCGATGGGTCCTCGTAGAAAGTTGTGCATCTATGTGGGGTATAACTCTCCATCAATAATAAAATACCTTGAGCCATTAACAAGGAATCTGTTTACTATTCGGTACGCTGATTGTATTTTTGATGAGGACAATTTTCCGGCATTTGGGAGAGATAAGTACCATGAAGAATACCGAAAAATAGATTGGAATGTCACAGGCATTCAATCCTTAGATCCACGTAATAAAGAATCTGAAATGGAAGTTCAGGGAATAATAAATTTGCAACAAATTGCAAATAATCTGCCAGATGCATTTACTGATTATAAGGGTGTTACAAAATCATACATACCCGCAATCAATGTACCAGAAAGAGTGGAGGTACCTCAAAAAAACTACTCTTGCCCCTAATGAGAAGAAGAGGGGGAGAATTCCAAATAAAAGGGACTTAGGGCCTGTTTGTTTTAGCTTTTGATTTTGGATTCTGGCCCCAAAAGCAGAATCAGAAACAAACAGACTGATTCTAGAATCCGATTCTCACAATCCAACCCACCCATATACACTAGAATCCACAATCCCCTTCATATGTGCTTTTGGATTCCAGCTTTTAGAGAATCAGCTTCTCTACAATCACAATCCAGAATCAGCTTTAGAGAATCCAAAGCTGAAACAAACAGGCCCTTAGTCCCGCGGAGATGTCCGTAGAAACGGAATCTTTCTAAAGGTGCAATACTTGAATCAGTAAAAGAAACTCAACATAAGGTTGAAAAACATCGAAGGTATGGTAAACCCGACATCAAAGTGCGCACAAATTTAGATGTTGGGACATCGGAACCCCTAGACTCCATTGTGATGGAAAATCACGAAGAGTCCATGGGTGTAAGAAATCTCGATAAGTTAAAGGATATAAATAAAGAAATTTCCACGAATTATGTCAATTCGGGAGAATTATATAAAAGAGAAACTACAATTATCGACATACATTTTGCCTCAAAAATTGCTGAGAGCCTTCAACTGGATCCAGAACCAAAGACTATGGCAGAGTGCATGAAGCGCTCAAATTGGGTCAAATGGAAGGAAGCAATTGAAGCAGAATTGCTCTCGCTTAATAAAAGGGAGGTATTTGGTACGGTAACACCAATTCCTCCTAAAGTGTATTCTGTGGGGGAAACAAATGTGTTTTCGTTCGAAAAAGGAATGAAAACAATGAAGTGGTGAGATATAAAGAGAGACTTGTAGCACAAGGGTTCACGCAGAGACCTGGCATCGATTACGATAAGACATACTCTCCCGTTACGAGTGGAATAACATTCCGATATCTAATATCTTTGGCAGTGAATATGAAAGTATCAATGCAATTAATGAATGTAGTGACCGCATATTTGTATGGGTCATTGGATTCGGATATTTACATGAAAGTACTTGAAGGGATTAAAATTCCGAATCCTAATGCAAATCGCAACATGTATAGCATCAAGTTGAAAAGTCATTATATGGATTAAAACAGTCAGGAAGGATGTGGTACAACCAACTAAGTGAGTTTCTTTTGAAGAAAGGATACTCCAATAATGATGATTGTCCATGTGTGTTCATAAAGAAATCCCAAAGTGGATTTTGTATCGTCTCAGTATATGTTGATGATTTGAATATCATCGGAACCACAAGTGACATAGATGAAGCAAGTAATCATCTTGTGACGGAATTTGAGATGAAGGATTTGGGCAAGACTAAATTTTGCTTAGGCTTACAGCTTGAGCATGTTCCTGAAGGAACATTTATGCATCAGTCTACATATATCCAAAAGATATTGGAGAAATTCAATATGGATAAATCATATCTAACGAAAACATCTATGGTCGTGAGATCCCTTGATATGGATATAGATCCATTCAGACCTAGGAAAGAGGATGAAGAGATATTGGGACCAGAAGTTTCATATCTTAGTGTCATAGGAGCACTAATGTATCTTGTAAATTGCATCAGGCCTGACATTGCATTTGCAGTCAATCTATTGGTTAGATACAGCACATCACCAACAAAAAGGCATTTGATTAGTGTTAAACAAGTTCTCAGGTACCTTAATGGTACAAAAGATCTTGGTTTGATGTTTTAAAGAAATCAAGATATAACTTTAATTGGATACACAGATGCTGGTTATCTGTTTGATCCCCACAGTGCCAAGTAACAAATTGAATTTGTTTTTCTATATGGTGATACGGCTATACCATGAAAGTCTTGTAAACAGACTTTGGTAGCCATTTGCACTAATCATTCTGAAATAATTGCATTATATAAAGCATCATGTGAATGTGTATGGCTTCGCAGAATGATTAACCACATACAAAAGTCACGTGGTATTAATCCATTGGAATCTCCTATCATTATCTACAAAGATAATGATGATGGTGTTTCTGAGATGCAAACAAGCTATATAAATAGTAATATAACAAAACATATTGCTCCTAAGATATTTTATCCTCACGAACTTCAAAAAAGTTGACATAAATATTTTGCAAACGAAGTCATGTGAAAATTTGGCTGATTTGTTCACCAAATCTTTATCGATATCCTCGTTCCAAAAATATGTTAAGGGGATCGGTATGAAACGGCTTCGAGAGTTACAAGGTTCAGGGGGATCTGAACATTGAATTAATACATGTTGCACTCTTTTCTTTTATGAGTTTTACTTAAATGATTTCTCATATAAGGTTTTTAATGAGACAACATTGAATGTAAACTTATACCATAAGTTTCTCCTTATTTTTTTTCCCATTGGGTTTTAAAGGAGTTTTAGATGGTATATAATTATAAGATAATTTTCTTCTCATATTTTCCCCAAGGATTTTTGGAGGAGTTTATCAAATACACATAAAAACTATATTATTTGCCCAAAGGGTAGTGTTAAGAAATGCAGTTATGAACAAATAGGTGCCTCTTTGTAAAAGGTATCTCTTGTAAGAGGTCTTTATACACCATTAAACTGTCATTATCTCCTCCATATATATATATATATATATATAAACATTTATGCAAATAAAGAAGAGAGAAACTTTCATCCTATTCTGTACTGTTGCACGGGCACTGTTCATCACGAGATTACTGTTCATCACACGGGCACTATTCAACCATGCCGTAACAGTCTGAAGGCTGCAGGATCCAGAAAACAACGTGTTTTATCAATCATAACACAAGAACTTGTGATTTGGACCATACAGATAACTATGTCGAACCATCAAGAAACATAAAAATGGAGTAAGTCCCGCTTTAATACCCGTAGGACACCAAATCTGAAACGTGCCCTTTACCCTCAAATCAACCCCTTGTCAAGAAAAAAACGATTGTAAGGACAACACATGATACATGGTGAACCCACACGTTCAGGCGACTCTCTCAGATAAGTATGGATGACAATCCCCTAGAGTATCTACCGAGACAACGCCGTAACTAATACGGGAAACTGATAAACACTGGGTCACCATCCACCCACAGCAAAGGCTTATGCTGAGGGTGCGCCAGCGCCCTCCGGTTTGTCCGTCTCCATTTGCTCACCGGTGGATTGGGTAGCGCCCCCCTCGGTGGTCGGCTGGCTTGCGGGCTCGCCAGCTGCTTCGGCGCCATGGGATTGCTGCTCTGGTGTTTGGGGTGCTGGGGTCTCGGTTGGAGGCATCGGTGGGGTTTGTGGCTTAGGAGCTGGTTTTGGTTTCGTCATTATTGGTTTGCAGAACCTGTAGAAATGATAAACGATAAATGTGGTGTCAGAAATGTTTTTTAAATAAGATGCAAACATCAACAGTAAAGATATTTACTTACCTGTCAAGCGTTTCAGCCTTCTTCTTTATATCAGAAGAAAGGAGGGCAGGGTTAGCATGCTTCGGTAGGGCGTCTTGGTGATGCTTTTTCTCTCTCAGCCAAGCTTCTGCTTCTGAACACTCGTTTATGACCTGCGTGACAAGCAAATGAATTAACACAGAGATAGATAGACATACACGTGAAAAATCAACTGCAGATTAACAAGTGACGCACTAAGCTTTAGCATATGCTATAGTCCTACTAACATAGTAAATTAATAAATGCTATCCACGCAATTGTTTACTGGAACACGATCAAATAGGAAAATCAAAATTCAACTGTGCAGATTTTGTGGTTCATGTATTACCTTCTGCTTCTCCTCTAGGTCAATGTGATCAAACTTCGGATCTTTGGACAAGGCAGCCTCTCTGAAACTGTTGATGCAGTAAACAAGTTGGTCGATGGCAGGACCTCTGTCCACCCACTCCTTGTACCGTGCCTCAATGGGGTCTCCAACCTACATTGAAACCAACATTATATTTCAATATCTAAAACAAGATATAAAGGAATGCACTAAACGACATAGCATTAGCATAGCGAACAGGGCAGACCTTTTTAAGTTCTTCAAGCTTAGCAACATACACCCCCTTGGTCTCGTCCTCACCATCTTCATACAACCAATCTTCAACCTCCTGAAGCTTGGCGATCAATGCTTCCTTTTCTTCAGCTGTCACAAAATCACTGTACTTGTCGTACAGCTATAAATAACAGACAATATCTATCAGATTATGTCTCATGTCTATAGAGGAGTGAAAAAAAGGGTATTGATCAAACCTTGTTACGCATGTCATAAACATAAGCCTCCACAGCATTTTTCTTGTCCTTTGTTTCTTCCATCACTCTATCCTGAAGAGCCATTTCGAACTCTTTCTCCACAGCCTTCTCCAACTCCTTAGCCCCCAATGCACCATAAACTAACTCAGCAATTGGAACATTGGTTTTCTTGACTTTCTTTTTTGATGGCTCAACCTAGAATTTTTCACAAAAAAGGGCAAATCATTAGTTAAGCTGCACCTATCAAAGATACAAACTTACTTTCTTCCTAGCTCTAAACATGCCATACACATCTCATTGACTAAGGCACTAAGCCATACTTTTGGGGCTAACTAAAACAGACCATGAGGATAGGAAAGGACAAAATACCATAGCATGGGAGGATAGCATCCAAGCAAGAATGATCATACCACATAGTTGACAACAAGTACCAAGGAGCACTAATTTCATGATTTCATCCACAACAAGAGAAATAAATCTACTCATGTTTCTATTTTGAACAAGACATGTAATGTGTCATTTTCACAAGCACATAAAAACCCAAACAAGAAAACATAATCCATGGATGCATTCTTTTCATTGATTTTTTTTTCCAAAGACAACGCAGCAATAATACATACCATTCCCTTCTAAAAATCACTTGTGTAGGTATAATTGCAAGCGAAGTGGCACAGTTGCATATGGACAGATCATATCAGTTTACATGTGTAAACCTTAAAAGGTCATCTGATCTCTAAAAGGGATAACAATGGACCAACTAGGAACCCAGCCAGTTAATAAACTACAGTTGGCAGATATGTTAGATCACTATGATCGTATACCCACCACTGCTATCTGAACAATTGCAAGGAATAGTGTTCCCCTAGCTTTCCCCTAGTTATATTAAAATTTAAAAGAGCGAATAAAAATTTAAGACTTCAATACAAAAGGAGCGAAATGAACATCTCATCATCATGCAAGGAACACATTCACAAAGAAGTGGGAAACGTTACTGATAAATTACAAGTTTAATAGTTATTTCCTTTAACTACCCTTCAACTAGTCGAAATTGATTTTGTCAGATAAGCTTTGATGGAACATATTACTTTCAGAGCAAACATCCCCACCGGAACTAAAACAAAAACATAAAGTGGTGCGAATAAAAATAACATAAGGCAGAATAGTGTAGTGATACTTTAGGCAAAGGCTCCAGCCTCCAGCTCCAGGCACTCACTGGTGTGTGGTATGAATACAAAAGTTTGTCGGCAATGAAAATTTACCTTGGCATCAGTTTCCATTGGAACAGATTTTTCCTCAGAATCTGGTGCGCCATTTTCAGCAGCATCTGCAGAAGCTTTGGCTTCCTGCATATTTACATCAGTTCCAGAGGCAGACTCACTAGGTGTCTCATCTGTCTCCATCTTAGTGGAATCCTTTGGTGGCTCGTTTGTAGCTGCAACTGGAACTTCCACTTCCTCCTCCAACATCTGCATACAGACAAAAGGTGATTCACTCAGATTGATTTCTATCTAAAAATATAGTACCAAAGAAAGCAACTGAGACTAATTCAACTTACAGTTGCTGATTCAACCGAGACTATCCCATGGATGTTAAGGCGTACTTTCACTTTCAGTTTTGCTTTCTCGCCTTTGCTGGGTTGAAAAGGACCAATCTATACAGAAAAAAGGATTTAATAATCAGCAGAAGTAGCCACTATTTGAACTTATGGTCCATTCAAAAATATCAAAAGGGAAGTACTAAATTGATACCGTGAATGTGCTGATCTTTGGAGGAATTTGCAAATCACCAGCATCAACATATGTGACATCTACCGCAAATGTATTGGACCTATAGAACGTCAGAGCTTTAATGCTGGGCATTGGATTCCCCTTGGGGAATACAACAGTCTGTTGGTTGTCACCATTCTGAGAATCTGGTTTCCATGACATGGCAATTGAGAAAGGAAAGCCATCATTAACCTGCACAGGATTAAGCCAGTGTTATCGCTAGGAACAAAAGTATGATTGGACATACAAAAACCTGAAGTAATTTAACACTCATGGTCTCATATTGTAAACTTGCGAATAAGTTTCCCACTGTATTTTAAAACAAATATCAGTGTAGGATACTGATATTATATATTAGGACTAAGGAGTAAGTGCAATGGATCTTTGAACTTAATACACGTCTTCCATACCATGGCTTTTGAGGGGGGTGAGTTGTCAAACACTGACATGCTGACAGCTGGATTCTATTGATTAGAAGTGCTAGCATCATCCCCAGTAATAACAAGGGCATTAAATTGGTGATCAAATCCAAACTTAACATATGTGAAGCATACAGCATCACTCATGATGTCAATAAGAAAGCACATTGTGCATAATTTTCATGGTGATAAAGTATCAGGACATTGAACTGCTTTACTGGAGTCATGTTCAGTATCAAGACTAAACTGTCAAGGAAATTGTTGTTACTGGCAAGAACAAGTTAAGTGCCCCATAAATGAAGGCCATTTAAAGATGTTAAGGAGGTAAACTCATCCATCAGCGAGCAGCTTACAGCAGTCTCAACATGCAAAAAGGATGAGAATGCAGGCTCTACCCTTACCATTTATCCTTTCAAAGATATAGATATATAGGCTAGTTAAACACATTCAAGGTGTAAAGTTGCAACATTGTGGTTGATGCTGATCTATTTTTTGTTCAAACAAGCAATGGGAAAAAAATAGAGGGTTGAAAGAGGGCCTCATACCTGGAACTCTCGCACTTTAAAGGTGGGACTGAGAATAGCACACTCCAGGGCACATCCCCTGGCAATACATTCGCTTGAATTCATTGTTCGCCTTGGTTCTTTCCCGAAAAATTCTGTGAGTATCTTGATTATGGTAGGAACACGAGTGCCTGACCCAACAACCTCAACGAAGTGGACATTCTCTGTTGTTAGATCAGCTTCTGCTAAAGCCTTCTCCAGTGGCCCCTTCACACGCTCCAGTATCGGGGCACTAATTTGTTCAAACTCATCTCTTTTGATAAAACCTCTCACGTCCTTCTCATCCATCAAGCATTCAATGTTCATTGGCGCCTCAGGGTTAGCACTCAACATCTTCTTGAGCTTCTCACACGCCACACGCAGTCTAATGCAGGCACGGGCATTCTGGTAAACGTCTATCTTATACTCCTCCTTGAACTTTGCGGCAAAGTACTTAAACAGGACCTCATCAAAGTCCCTCCCACCAAGAGACCGGTCATATGTGTGTGACAGGACCTTGAGCTGTCCCTTCTTGAAAGCAGCAATGCAAACCTGCATGCTGGCATGCCCAACATCCACAAAAGCAACATTCAGTTGGTCATTCTCGGGAAGATCGGTTTTGTAAATTCCATATGCCAAAGCTGTAGCCGTGGTCTCATGGAACAATCTCAATGGGCGGAGACCAGCAATAGTAGCAGCATCAAGCACAGCCCTACGCTGGAGATCGGTGAAATAAACTGGGATGCCAATGCAGCAGTCAACAACGGCAGCACTGAGGTTACTCTCTGCAATACCCTTCAGATTTGACAGCACCATGGCTAGGAGCTGTGTGGGGGTGAACATGCGCTCTTCGCCAAGGTACCGAGCATGCACAAGTGGGAAACCATCAGGTCCCTCAGAGACACGGAAGGGGAATGAGGCCACATCGCTCTGGAGTTCAGGATCGGAGTACTTCCGCCCAATGAGCCGCTTGATCTGAGAGATTGAGTTCTTCGGGTTCATGGTGGACGAAGCAGCACCAGCAGTGCCGATGAACCGCTGCTTGTCACCAAAGCAGACAATCGCTGGAGTCTCCCGCTTCGACTCCTCGTTGAGGATGACATCAATGCCGCGCTGCCGCGCCACGGCCACAATGCAGCTCTCATTGCCGAGATCAAACCCGACCACGCTCATCTTTGGATAGTAGCTCTCACCTCCTACTCTTATCCAGATCTAAGCACAAGCCCCTGCGCACATACACGATCTATCAGTTAATCACAGCGAGATCCATACTTAAACCACCTAACATGCACACTACAATCACGTAAATCTCAATCTGTAAAACTAAGAGTCCCAATTTTTTATCGATCCAGGCCCGGAAACCGCAAAAATCAACTGTTGTAGCCTAAACACCACAAATCCCCATCTAAAACCCTAGAATGTCCGAATCCAAAGCTGAACCCCCAAAGAATCTACAAAAATCACGACTTCGCCATTAGAACCCACAAATGATTCCAAAAAAAAGCATTTCCTAAGCAGAAAAAAATCAAAACATATCGAACAAATCGCCGAAACAACCAGCGATCAGATCCGAGCCCCTGCGTACGGATCCAACCCGCGGCGCAGCGTGGGCACGGAGGGAGCAAAGGACGGGGACCGTACCTACGGGGAGCTCGCCTAGCTGGCTCTGGAAGCTTCTAGAACCGTCGCCTAGGGCCTGCTTTCTTCTCGTTTCGACTCTAGGGGTAGGGGAGGGGGCGGCGCGATATAATGGGCGGCGTGGCTGGTGGTGCTCGGGTGTTTTCTAGAACCATCTACTCCCTGCCGTGGGAGTCCAGGGTGAGATACGCACCATCGGATCGAGGGAACGGACGGCTGGGATCGTGTCCGGCTTTGAACCGGTGGGTTAGGGGAAAATAGCCCAGGAGAGTTCTTCTGGCGCGCGGGCCCCACGGTCGGAAGTCGGAACGTTCAGAGGAGTGTGGAAAAGCGAGCGGCGGCGGGCGGCGAGAGCTCTCCGATGCGAGCGGGTTCCAGAAGGATCCGTCGGGCCGTTGGCTCCCGGAAAAGCTTTACTCAGCCACCTGCTACGGGCCTCTGTCCGGCTCGACCGAACCCTTAATTTCTACTAGGGGTGATATCGAGCCAGCTCTGGTTTAACTCGACTCGACTCGGTAAACTCGTTAGTAATGTAAGCAAGAGAGTATCCAAGTGCTACTTCTGCAATATGTACAAGGTATCAGAGAGCTAAAATTGAAGCATAGCTAGTTCCTTGGCCATCATTATGACTGCTCATGTCCTTGAATTGACTAGCTCTAGAATATTGCAAGCATCAGATGGCAAATCAAATATTTCTCCTACTTCAAGCAATACAAAAGGGCAATCCGTAATTAACATCAAGATTAAATACAATTTGAGCGATGACGACACACACACACACACATATATATATATATATATATATATATATATATATATATATATATATATATATATATATATATATATTGTCGACGATCGGATAAATCGATCGCAAAAAAAGGGAAGGATCGTGCAAGGCGAGGCCCGAGCCTCGCTCGTCTGGGAGAGACCTCGTGCGAAGCGAAGACGGAAAGAAGGGACAACCAAGCAGGGGACACAGTGTTTATCTTGGTTCGAGCCCCTAGATCGGTAATGACTCTACTCGATCTGTCCGTGGCGAAAAAGAACTAAAAGCTCCTCCGGAGAGTGTTACAAGGGGAGCTCGACCTTCGGATCGTTCGGGAGCGATGATCCAGGAGAGCTCGGTGGATAGGGGGCGTACA
Organism: Otatea glauca; assembly: GCA_036346275.1. NCBI lineage: Eukaryota > Viridiplantae > Streptophyta > Magnoliopsida > Poales > Poaceae > Otatea > Otatea glauca. The sequence continues at coordinate 60,350,225 of CM070712.1, forward strand.
AGTATTACTGTCGGTTCGCGAAGACTTAGCCTGAAAAAAGGGAGAGAGCCCCGCCCTCCTTTATCTGGCCGGAGGGCGGGTTACGGAGAATTGGGAGAGGGAAGGATGGAGAGTGTCCCAAGAACCTCAGTCTTCCGTCTTGATGACTGGTCGTCGTCCAGTTTTGCCCACGTCGGGTTGGTAGACTCACTGAGCAGAGCAGCCTGCCGTTTTCTTGGGAAACATCGTACCTGCCCTCTGTGGACCTGTCAGATGTTGACGTTGCAATGCGTGGTCCTGGCTCCGCCTCGGGACGGAGCGTACCCTCATACCGCGCATGACTGGACGATGGGACCGGAGTTTTGACTTTGACGACCTTCGCGCTGCCTAGGGAAGGAGCGGCCTACTCCCGTGTGGTCACTTCAAGCGGTCGTGGTCATAGGGCACGTGGCTGGTGGCCGGCGGAGGTCCGACACTGCCTTTGGTGGGGTCACCTCGATCGGTCGGAGAGTCGGGAGTCCGACCATGAGCGAGGTCGGACGTCCTACTTGGTCGGGACGAGCTCGGAGTAGCCGGTTAGGTCGGGGGATGATTGTCCTTCGTGGCCTCGTGGGGCCTTTGGTCGGAGGCGGGCTTGGAGCAGTCCGTTCATTACCCCGGGCCGCCGTTTTACATGGGAGTCCGGGTCAAAGACGTCGGGACCCAGAAACAGTCCCCCGAGGTCAGAGGAGGACCGTTTAAAGCCCTCCCCCCTTCCCCATCGAGGGGGTACGGACACGTGTCAGGATGGCCGATCCACGACATATATATATACACACACATATATATACAATGTGCTAATTAAGAAAGAACAGTAGTGTCAATTGTCATATGAACAAATTGTATTCATGACACTGCACTGCACATATGCGTGCCAAATCAACAAGGCTACAAACTACAGCACACGGATAGAATGGTGCAGAAAGTTTAGCAAAATTAAGCATAGAATTTATACATATAAACACCCAGAACTTCATCCACTTAAATCTGCCTTAAATATGTGTGATATAATTAATATGGGATTAGTTGTGCCATCAAAATAAGCATTTCCACACTTAAACTATAAGCATGCCATCAAAATAATTAATTGTGCCACCCAGAACCTCATTTCCAACACTAAAACTATAAGCATGCCATCAAAATGATTAATTATGATCCCAAAACTACACATGGCACCATTTCCATTTCAAGATAAAAGAACATTCGGATTTAATTATCCAATCAAAACAGCTAATGCTTGGTTCGTCACATATTTTACTAACAGAGAAAACAGCTAATGCTTGGTTCGTCACATATTTTACTAACAGAGCAAAGAAGCTAGAGCACTGTTCAGATTTTCTAGCGCAAGTTCGAAGAGAAGTAGTTGGATGGTATAAGCTGCATGGGAGAGTTGGATGGTATAAGCTGCATGGGAGACTTAGCAATAACAACATACACATGAATAACAAAGTTGCTATACTTCATACTCAACTAGTTAAGTACCCGTGCGTTGCTACGAAAATTATCAACCACAACCTTATTAAGAAAAGTTTTTCAAAGCAACGGCCAAGTTGGTTGATGAGAAAGACATGTATGAAGCGAATTTATTAGCTGCTTAAGAGTGCTTCAAATTATCAGTTAATCATTCATGCTAGTATAATTTTGAAAAGCCTCAACATGATATTACAGCGGCAACTTTAAAGAATTTGGCCTTTTTTTTCTTGAGCAGTGCTTCAATGCTTTCCCTCCTAATACAAGTTGCACAAATCTTGAACAAGCGAAGGGGTAAGTAATCTCCATCTACCCTTCATTAATGCTTTAATATTTGTGCAACTGTAAAAAAGAAAAACATTGAAGCACCTCTCTTTTTTCTTTTTTTTCTCATCCTCTTTTGTCTCGAGTGCAGTCTTATGCACCTTTTAACTTTAAACTTTGTTTTCTATCTTTATAATTTAATCACAGCTTTAGCTGTCTTAAAAAAAAAAGAGAATGAGCCATGGCCATGACCTCATTCCATATCGTTTCTTGTGCCCCCTTGAATCTTTTGTATTGCTTCTTTCTCTCTTTCTTCTGTGTATGTATGAGCCTTCTTCTCCTTTATCTCTTCCTGCGTCTCTTCGTATGTCCTCTATGATGGAAATGAAGGTGACCTTTTATAGGTGGAGGAGAGGGCAGCCAAGCGTGTGAGTGCTCAACCTCTATGATACGATACCTTGTGATCTCCAGGATTGGTACGTGATTTGATTATGCAATTCTTGCCTTTTAATCTCTGCATTTCCATCTGAATGAGATACAATGAAATAGGATTATCATGTTATGGGATATGGTGAGTATGTCATTCCATCCAAGCGGGATATGATGAGGAAACTCTTTCATTTATAAGAGATATAAATAAAATCCTTCCATTTTAAGGAGATGCGATCAGTAATATTTTCATAAAATAGAGGGAATCCGGATCGGGTGGGGGCGGGCTGAGCGAACAGAATGAAAGGTTGAGCGAGAAGGAAAGGTTGAGCAAACAGAAAGAAGGGGGAGTGAGGGCGAGATGAGCGAATAGAAGGAAAGAGATGGTATGGAGAACGGACCGCTGCCACCAAGTCGTAATTAAAAGTAGTAGAGATACTCATCGATGTGGGTGCAGTATGTGTAGATGAGGGAGCAGGCAAAGTAGCAGACGACGGTGGAGGGTCGGATCTAGCGATGGAGGGCTGGATCTGGCCGGAGCTCGAAGTGGGAGGGGTCAGTCAGGAGGGGATGAGCTCGGAGTGGGAGGGGTCGGCCCGGAGCCGGGGGGGAGGATCTCGAGTCTCAGCGTGGAGGCTGGAGAAGCTGGATGAGCTCGGAGTGGGAGGGGTCGGCCCGGAGCCGCAGGGGAGGATCTCGAGTCTCGACGTGGAGGCTGGAGAAGCTGGAGGGGAGGAGATCGGAGAGGAGGCCACCGAGTCACCGATCCAAAGGGAACCAGAGGCAGAGCGCCGGTCGCCGAGAACCAAAGGGAGAGGACCACAGGGCGCTGGCCACCGGGAACTAGAGGGGAGACGAGGTCATGAGTTCAGTCACGAGGGCTTGGTGATTCTGGTCGCTGACCGCTCGAATCGGCTAGGGCTAAAAAATTAATGAGCCTAACGAGTTCACGAGTTACTTGAAAATTTGCTCAATAAACTCGTTTCCCTAACGAGTACAGATGTCAGCTCGACTCGACTCGTTAAGAAACGAGTTTGAGTCGAGCCGAGTTTTCGAGTACTCGTTTAACTCGCGCCCTAATTTCTACCAATAACGTTGTTTCGAACATCGAAAATTTTCTCTCTCATGAAATTGAATTATTTATAGGAATTGTTAATTCAATGTTACCTTCACTAATTCTTTAGTGAGAACACCAAGGTTCCAAAATTCGGTGAAATTTTGTAAATCTCACCCAATATTTTAGATTTCGGCCGGAGACAGGATCCAAAATCCCGACCGGGTAATTTTGAAAAAAAAAATCAAAATACTACAATAATCTCAGAAATTTTGGTAAGATTTCGCCAAATCTCGGGTATTATGACCGGATTTTGAGTTTTTAGGGCCGCACTTGGCCCAATAACCCTTAAGAAAGTCATCTTCCATGAAAATTTGTTGAAAAAACAAAATTTTGAGATATTTTATAATTCTGACAGAAATACTATTATATTTTTATAAAATTGTACAAGCTTGATCATACTTTCAAAATTTATGATACTATCTTTAGAAGTCTAGGATCATACATAAAAAAATTTAAAAGAATTGAACTTCATTTGTTACCTTTAAAAAATCAAAAACAGAATGAACATCATCGGACAGTAACCGTGTCAGAATTTTATATATTTTTTCGAGTGTGATCATGATCTAAAATTTTTATGAGAGCATAAGAATTACCTAAGAAACATTCTATAAAATTTTAAAAAATAAATTTTTTTTGTTTGCTCAATCAAATATATGAAATCATTGAACTTCATTTGTTATATTTCAAAAAACAAAAACAGAAAGAACATAAATGGTATAGTACCTTTGTAAGAATTTTATAAATTCACTAGGGTGTGATAATGATCCAAAAATTTTATGAAAGCTTAATAATTTCCTTTGAACCCTTTTGTAAAAGTTTCAAAAATTTAAACCTTTTTTGGTTGCTCAAGCAAATCTATGTATTGATCATGAGGCTTTTATTAGGACGTAGCACTATCAGAATTTTTGAAACTTCTTGAAGCTTTATCATCATTTGAAAATTTTATAAAAATATTTATGATGAATCAATACCATCCACAAAAAAATTCAAAATTTATAACGTGTTTTGGACCATTTTTCACTCGGTTGAAGTTTATCTGTAAGGCTTTTATCAGGACAGTAGCACTGTCAGAATTTTTAAAAATTTCTGAAGCTTGATCATCATCTAAAAATTTTATTAAAATATTATTGATGCATTAGGACCATACAAAAAAATTTATAACGTGGTTTGCTTCTATTTTTCATTCATTCAAATTTGCTGGTCAGCCTTTTATCAGGGCAGTACCATTTTCAGAATTTTTAAAAATTCCTCAAGATTGATAATCATATGAAATTTTTCTAGGAATATTAATGATGTGTCAGGACCATAAAAAATTTATAATTTTTTGACGTCGTTTGAACCATTTTTCGTATGGTTGAAATTTACCGAGATTTCAGCAATTTCGAACGAAACTTCAAAAATTTCGTCGAAATCTCAAAAATCCCGTTTCAAAAAATTACGAATTTGAATTTTGCTTTTTGGATTTCATCTGAATTTGTCCGAAATAACGAGATTTCGCTGAAATTTCGAATTTCGGAGGGTAACGAGATGTGAACCGAAAACGAAATTTAAAACCTTAGAGAACAAGTCTAGATGTTGTCACATGGCGTCTCTTCCATCACTCTCTCTTCCCAAACTTTTAAGATAAATTCAACCGCGCTAGGTTAGTTGGATAGAGTAGGGGGAGGGTTGAGGCATACGCTCACTATGGAGGGTTGCAAGTGGGATGGGTTGCGGACAGCCTACACCCACTAATTAGGTTGGTGGGCTTTGTGGCAACCAGCAAGTTACGTTGCTTCCAAAGTGCATAACAATAGTAGTGCCTCATACTTCAGTAATGCTTTGGGGGAAATCCAAAAGGTATAATTTTTTTTGAAAAATAATAATATAACCTAAAAAGCTATTCATAATCAGAAGTTGAATGTACAAACTAATTATCTGGGAAAACTAAAAGGTATTAAAAATTCTAAAAAATAATACTATAACCTAAAAATCTATTCATAATCAGAAGTTTAATTTACAAACTAATTATCTTCTTGCAACACTGGATACTCAAAATATTATAGAATGGATCATTTTGGGGTTTTGACCCAATGACCTCATCAGAGCTCCCATTTCTTCGCTAGTAATGCAGCCTACAGTCTGAATACATGAAAGCTCATCAACATTACATCCTCTGGAGATACAAAAGTTGATAGCAGAGAAAGACGCAATCCAAAATACCGCTAGGCTTGGTTCTCCTGCCGTTGACGCACCGAATAGCTTACTACAGCTTCATGCACATTTTGGTCATTCCTAGGCAAGATCACAATGTGTGCTAGTAGATCTACTGAGCAAAAAATCAAGCAAACATGAAAATGAAACTGCATGGCAAATCTATACCACTGTGAATAACATAGTTAGATCATTAGAACCAAATCTCAAGTAAAGTCAGCTTCAAGGAACCATAGATGAACAATGTAAAACTAAAATGATGGTAACTTTTCATTCAGGCAATAAAAAACTTTAGTTTCCGTAGTTAAAAATAAATAACAAAACTCCACACAAACAATACATGAAGAGCACTCGGATAATATAATTAACAATATGTATGAATACTGTTGTACACATGATATAATGCCATGATTATGATAATTTACATGAACAAATGAGTATGACAGAACCATGGCAGGAAGTAACACTGAGTATAATTCAGTGTCATTCTAGTGTGCCTATGCAAAGGAGTAGACAATTTCCCTTTGCTTCCAAGAGGGATGCAATGCTTAATAGACAAGATGTTTGCTCCGTTGACAACACCGACAGAGCCATATAAAGTCAGTTGTCATGTAGTTTTCTTTTGTGAAGAACAGAAATTAGCTAATGTTTCTTTTCTACTCGGTAAAACTGAACGCTGAGATCAATATACCATCATATTCATATATGAGTAATTGAGAAGGAGATTACCTTAAGCTATTAATTAAAGGAAAGTTATCAATTAAAGGAGAACATCGTGATCCCCATCTTTTGTCATTAGCATGTAAAACATTGAAAATGAATCAATACGCAATTACACAAAAAAATTATTTGGCATAATAGAAGCTAGAGCTTTTAGTAGAGAGAAAGTAAATGTACCATATGCTTGAATCCAATCTTGGAGACAAATAAGAGCTTCTACATTTTTTTTTGCTCTCATAGTCACTAGGATGGATAGCGCGCTACGCCGCGCCGTATGATCTAAGGTAGGCGATAGATAGTAAAGCGGTTGTTGGATATGTATAATTAATAATTATAAAGATGAGAGGATCAGCCAGGTATGGTGCACACAAAGTTGCCGCAGATGCTATATATATGTGGACATGTTATATATCGTAATCAACACTGATTAAACATGGATTGAGTGGTTTGGCGTCATACATACGGCTATGTTTCTTTTATTGTCTCTTTTAGAATTAGAATTAGTACGGATGCTTGGAGTAGGTACTACGATATATCATGTGAGATGTATAAAGCGTATTAGAAGGCTGATGTAGTGTAAAAAAAGTCCCGAAAATAAGAACCAAGAAAAGTCTTTGAAAATAACTAACCTCAAATGATATGACGAATTTTCGCTCATTGCCATGAAGGTCTTTTGTAATCAAGTCTGTCTTTGGATGTCTTGAGTGAAATCGTACATAGTTGTCAAAGGACATTCATAACCACAAATGGTTTAGTTTACTTGATCGAAGAACAAACATATCCATTCAAAAGATGCACAAACAATTGCTAATCAACAAAGCATACCAAACAGAGGAAACAATGACTCATTTTTCGACGAAACGAGAATTCCACTATGTTTTTACTGATTAATGTTTTGCAAAAATAATTCGTTGGTTGTTTCTTTGCCAAAGGCCTAATTTAGCGGTATAAATGGGTCCTTGAGCTCTTGTTGCAAAGAAAACCAAGAAATATAATATAAACTTCTTAGATACAAATAGAAGCATACAAATAGGCGACAGTTAGAAATTCTTCAACATTTCAAACCTAATCTTTGTAGCAATCAGAGTGAGAGGAAGGAGAATAACCTTTTCATTGTGGCCTTGAGGAAAACACAACACCCGAGTATTGATTGCGAACAGCGGAACAAGAGGCCCGGCACAAGCATGCCATAGCTCAGAATTAAGGCACCTCTGCTCTTCTGCGACTGGAAAGGAAAAATCATTTGAGTAGAAGAAATAACAAACAAGGTCATCTAAGAACAGCAGCTGTAGGGATCATCTTATAAACGTATCCATGCCAAGTTCATACATGATTTGTATATCTTATGAACAATACAGCTTCTACATACTTATAGGGGAGAAATGATTTTTGCCAACAAAAATCTGCACTAATAAATATCGCACACATTTGTTTACTAACATGTAAATTAGCAGACTGCAGAGAATAAAAAATCCAAAAAACTTCATCATGTCCCTTTGTCATAACACCAAGAGAGATGGCAGAATTCAGCTGCCTTGTAGCACATCATAGTTCCTAAAAAGCATATCAAAATACAAATGGGCTAACAACTATTAAGGAACTACGAATATATGCAATGCCTATATAGCAATGCATGCACATCATGGTTACTAAAAAGCATATCAAAATACAAATGGGCTAACAACTATTAAGGAACTACGAATATATGCAATGCCTATATAGCAATGCATGCCACATGCAAATTCCAAATATTAACCAACGTTCTAGATTTATTAACAAATCCTATTATCACTTACTTTTCCTCTTGTCAATTCATAGAACTTTGCACATCTCTTCTTCAGCCACAGGTCTGACCTTAAAGTACATAAATTGCGACAATATGTAGTCAAGATAGGAAACCACCGATTGAAACAAGTAGGCAATAATAGTTTGCATTGACAATTATCTTGGGCAAAGGAACATCCTCCCATTCACCAGATTTTTCCTTCCTCTTTTGCTTTATTGTGTTCCTGAGAACCTAGATTTCACAAGACATCAATGATCAAGCATAAACAAGTTTCGTGTTTTCACAAATTCAAAATCAGCTCGCATGAAAAAGCATTTAACTTTGAACATCTCTTCTTCAGCCACAGGTCTGACCTAAATGGATATAAATCATGACAATATTTAGCCACGATAGGCCTACCACCAACAGCAGATCATTGATGAGGTTTGGCGCTAAAAGAAGCTAGTAATGGAAAGGTAAGACCGGGAACAACAAATACAATGCAAGCGAGACTAATTAGGAGAATGAAAGTACTTTTGCATGACATAATTTTAGAGCATATAATGTCGTGGATTAGCAGGCTCAAGGATCATGGCCGTAAGCCACAGAGCAATTTAGAACAGCCACGAGTATAACAAGCACCCTGACATGCGACAGAGGTAAAATAAGCAAAGATATTCTAGCAAACGGTCCTTTCTACGTTGATAAAGGATATGTGCCTGTTAAAAATAGAAATAATTGCTTGTTGCCAGAAAGCTAGATAATGCAACAATATGTGTTCTTTATAACCGAAAACACAGGTAAGATATTATGCACCAAAGCAAGGATCTACCAGCATATATACAGGGCATAAAAAATAGTCCTAAACAAAACCCTCAAAAATATGATGTAAATATATGTAAACCATATGGAATTTTCTCTGTAAAGACTATGAAAGGAGCGCAAAAGAAACAAAATAATTAGACAGTAAAAAAAGGATCGATCCTAACCTTCCTTACCTCAAGAATAAATCCTGCCATCCCATGCAGATGTGTTGCTTCGCTGAACAAAAAGGTAAAAATGAATGTCTATCCAAAATTAGCAGCAGTAGCACGGAACAATCGAAGGTTCCGTTGGATGAACCATGGAACATGTATCTAGGAAGCAACAAAACACTAACCTAGCTAGAGAATTTGTATATTTTTGGCAGTGATAACAAAAAGACATACTTTAGATCACCTTCCGGTTCCTGGACATCCGTATTCATTTATCCTACAATATCGTCATCCGTGGCGAAACACATGCTATGTTAAATAAAGATGTTCTCGCCGGATTGCATTAGCATTAATACATCTTAGAACTAATGTGGCTCATATTCGAACACAATGCTAACCAAAAGCAAAAAAAATGAGAAGAGGTATGTTATAAAGCACAATGCCTTGTTGGAGCTAGCTTTCCACCTCAAACACACTATAAAATCTAGGAAGAACAAACACAACTATCTGACCAAGCTAAATATCCTAATTAAGCGAGATACATCTATGATTACAGCCTGACTCTAGTGAACACAAGAAAAGGACACCCGTATAGGTATTTGTCGCATACTATATTTTTTATCAGCTTCGGTTCAACATCAATCACATTTTCCTTTATTACCTATATCATTTTTTCTACCCATGGTAACTAACATAAAAGACAAACGCTCTCCTCCCTAATCGGAGGACAACATTGAAAAAAGTAGAACATAATATCTACCAAGCATTCAAACCAATGGAGTAATGGTACATAAAACAGTACCTTTTGTGCACGGACCAATCTAATCTGTTTATCTGAACCTCAGCCTTTCATCACCGAAGCCTATGTTTAATCTGCGACAATAAGTCAAAAGAAATAATGACATGAGTAACTCTACCACTAACCTGTAATTAGTTGTCTACAGTAAAAGAAACACATAATAATAAGCTGGTGAGTTTTTAGTATCTAGCTTAGATTGTATTCCGATTAGATGAAGCATATCCCTAGTGCAGGCCACAAAAGTTCAAGTACTCCACGAAGGCACGAACTATAAAGCAAAAATTCAAAAGTAAAACTAACATGTAACTAAATCGGTGGAGGAAATAATCCTCATCAAGCTCCAAAAACTTGGCCACTCTATCTTCGAAACTGGTGGGGAAGAAGGGGAGCGAGGGAGGCAGGAGGGTAGCTTCAGTAGATCTTGATGGCAATATCATCCCTTATGAGATAATTGATTCTCAGATATTCATACCTATTTATGCAATGAATCGTAAAGGAGCAGACTCTATTACTTTTGACCATCATCATCTTTTTGTCTGCTCTAAGCCCCGGTCATGATGTAAAACATTGATATAGGCTGGAGACAATACTCTGCATGAAGATCTAACTACAGAATAGCTCAATCGCAAGACATGGGAACAAATTCACAAACCCTAGAATCCAAAATTGAAACCAGAATCCTACAAACCAAAGCTAAACCACTAGGCAAATAAGAACGCCTACGAAAATGAAGAAAACATCACGGAGAAAAATAGATCGTACCTCTGGAAAATTGCCTCCCAAAGAGCCTTGCACTCCGGTCGCCGGTTGAGGATGAGGCAAACAGAAATCTGGTGCCTGCACGCAACAAGAAGGTGCCAAGCAGCTGGAACCAGAAATCATTGCCAGGATGGTGCTGGCCGGAAATCGTCATCGATCCAAGCAGGCGGGGACGGGGAGGAGGGGAGCGCAGTGGCGACGGCGAAAACGAAGGTTGCCCCTCGAGGGCTCCGTGGTGTCACATTTCATAGCGCTTTACAGGCCAGGGCGCGTGGACGGCCGGATCGTCACCGACGCAAGGTAGGGACGGCGGCGAAAATCCGGACGACGTGGAGCTCTCGGCTGCGCGAAATCTCTTCCTCTATTAGTATGTTACAAGCTAGGGGAGTCGCGGGGCGGAAGAAGCAACGGAGGAGGAGGCAGTCGGAGGGCGATGGACGACGGACGGACAAAGAAGCGGATGCGAAGGGGAAGGGAGGAGAGGACGATGGGGCGAGGGCGAGGGTGGCACCGGCGATGGGAGGGAGGAGGGCATTGGGCAAAATGGGAGGGGAATGAGAGGACATGACGGCGGTGCGAGAGCGAGTGCTGCGCGCGGCGCTGGCAATGGTAGGGAGGAGGCCATTGGGGAAAATGCGAGAGCCTCCTCGAGGGCTCCGCAGGCCCGAATTCTTGGGGACGCAAGGGCCGGCACTCGGGACACGTGGACGGGCGGATAGGCACAAACCGAAAAACCGACGGCCTGGGCAAAGGGGGCCTGTACGCAAATACGAAAAACGGAGGGTTTTCCCCGCGCAAAGCGTCGACGTGGCGCAAGCGAGTGACGACCGATCTCTCCCGCTATAGGATAGTTAATATTTATAACCCTCCCTCCGATAGAAAAGGTAGACTCCGATGCTACTATAAGTGCAGGACTGCCAATAGATCTAGAAGGACATATGTCGACTCTTCATGTCTACTATTTTTTATAATATTTTTTAGGCTACTTTTATTTTGGGAACTGAACATGAACTTGTCTACTAAGCCAAGAAATTTACTCAGTGATAAGAACAACATACCAGTGAAATGATTCGGTGTGAACCCTATGGACAAATAGAGGGGAAACGACGGAATCATGCGAAATATATAAGGGAAATTTTCAATTTGGGGGGAGGGGGCAGATGTACTCATTGAAGGTAGTAAGAATTGTGAACAAAACAATCGTAAATTGAACATTCATTCACATAGAATAAAAAATGTTGTAACCAAGGTTTTAAATTTTGTTTTTAGACCACATCTTGGAGGCGGCCGAAATTCAAAAGGCAAATTTGAAATCCGGTATCTTTTTTAGGGAGGCAAAACCGAAATTTTGGCGAAATTAACTAAAATGTTGGCCCTTTTCAACCCCAGTTAAATGGTCTCCCGAGGCTAGAAATAATTATAACCATGATACCATGGCATGATTTTGAGTTGGTCTAAGGCGTCAGGTTCAATTCGAGAGGGCGTGGGTTCAAATCCCACTCTCAACATTAATTTTTTCCCTTTCTTTTTTGCCATGATTACTCAATGAGCAAAAAGAGTATGCAGTAAGCATACGTAGACCATCTTTACAGCTATCTTAGCTATGCTCTTGTTGAGATTTGAACTCAAGACCTCCCACTTAATAAAGTGGTTCTCTAACCAACTCAGCTACGAGAGTTTTCTTGGTATTTTCACATGTATTCCTCATAAAAGGAATTACAATTCTCCATAAAAAATGATGCCAAATCCAGTCAAAATAATCAAAATCTCAATGAAATCTACTGAAATTATTGTAGCAATTATAAAATTTTAAGTTTTTTTATTTCGCCGAGATTTGGAATCTCAGCCCTCCGCCAATATCTGAAATCTCGACCGAAATTTCGCCGAGATTTTGAACCCTTGCTGTAACGTTCCACCCAGAAAATATAATCGAACCACCAAAATGTCCAACACAAGCAACCACTCCTTTAGCTGAGGTTTCGATGAGGAGGGGGCACACCTCTTAGATTGAAGGAAATGTCCGAGAACTAGTGGTGAAGGGGAGAGACCCCACTGCAACTGAGCATGGCAGCAAGGGTAACTTAGCCTCTTCCACTCCGATGACTCCTCCGTCCTCTCCACTTGCACCTCCTCCTACACGCAAACAAACCACCACAAGAATCACACCGAAATCAAACACCACAAGAAAAAAGGAATCAAAAGACGAGAAAAAAAACAAGGAAACACCATAATCATAGTGCACCTCATCCTACGAAGGCGGGTTGGCCGTGCCGATGATGGGGGCGGTGGCGAAGTAGTCGGCCGTACCGGGCCACTGTGGAGGAGACGACCGGGCCGACGATGGGGGCGACAGTGGAGGAGTCGGTTGCGCCGAGCTTAGAGGAGGTAGCTAGCGTTTGGACTTTGGAGTGAAGCGATCGGGTGAGGTGTCAAGGACTACATGTAGCGCGACATGTGTGGCGTCCCAATGGGCTTTTACGGACTAGCCTGCTTCAAAATGCTAGTCTCTGGTAGGTTTTTGCGGACATATATGTGGGCTGATTTTCTAGGATGGGTTAGCGGCTTAGTGAGATGTTCGCCCCATTTGTACCCTACGTCCCAGATTCAAATGCTTCTTTAGTTTGATTTTGGGTGCTATTTCCCTTTTAATTGCTAAGAGCCTAGGACATGTACTAGTTGCACCTACATATGTTTCATCTTTTCTATAAAAAATTATAGCTTTTTAAGAGCTAAAAAATATAGTTTGAGAACTCCTCTATACTTCGACGTTCTAGGCCAATCGTTCAGGTCACTCATAAATTGGACCGACAAATCCAATCCAGCCCATTTGAGAGCCAATACCAGCCAAGCCCATTCCGTCCCACCCTCGCACCACTTCCACCAGACCACCACCCATGCGATAGTGCCGCCTTCGGGTGTGCATCTATCGTCTCTTTCCCCATTCCCCGCGTCGTTAACAACACTCCCCCCACTCCCCACGGCGGCGCTCCCACATGGCCTCGCCGGCGGAGCGCACCAAGTCCTCATCAAGGGCGAAGCCCCCCAGTAGTGTCACCTCTGGAGGAGGACGCCGCGACTAGGGGTGGATAACGAGCCAACTCGGCTCAACTCGTTAAGATAACGAGCCAACTCAATTCGACTCGACTCGTTAACTTAACGAGCTCAAACCTCAGCTCGACTCGACTCGCTAAAAGCTTGAGTTGGCTCAACTCGACTCGTTAAGCTCGAGCATGCAATTTTACAGGACCTAATTTGCAATTTTACTGACCACATTTCTCCAAGATGTAGTCTTTTAGCCATTTGAGCTAGTTCCAGTACTACATTCAAAAGCCATAAGCTTTGCTATGCTTAAAATGAAGAAGGTATCAAGGTATTCAAATGACAACTCCAGTGTACTGAGAAAGCGAGAGTAAAACTAGATAGATAAATCAGAAGTAAAGAATAATGCCTCTAATTCCGTATGAGATTCTCCATTGCGCACTAATGACATGTCAAATTAAACTTCTTAGGTGTTGTTGCTGTTTAGGGTGTCATGCACAAGAGTGTTTCTTATATTTTTCGTTAGCTTCTACCATTAAAATAGTTGTACGATGTTTCAATATATAGTGCAGTTGTGCCTTGTGTCTTAATTAAGAACCTTGAAAATATTAACAATCAATCAATTATGATTCCAGCAATCCAGCGTTCTAAGTTAGGGTTATCTTAAAGTATCTCTGGTAAAATTGGAAAAGTGCTAATCGAGATAAGAGCCACAAACCTATGTTGGGGTAGATGCGGGAGCAAGGGAAAGCAGCACTGGATCGTATCGTGGAGGCTTTGTATGGTTTGCCGCCACTATCGATGTGGAGCATGAAGCAGAATCAGAGCCACAAGACTGCCTCAGCCTCATTGCCTTGTTCTTCGACTCCATGCTTTGTTGTTTTTCCATCACACGGAGGCCGTAGGAGCACGGACGAAGTAGAACCGAGGCAATGGCTAGAAGGGATGTTGACGGTGTCTGAAGGAGAGGCTCGGTGTGTCGCTGGTCACCGTGTTCCTCTCCTGTGCAGTGCACCTAAACCCTAGGAGGGCCGGATCTGGGCGGATGAGGGGAGGGGAGGCAACGATGGCCGACGGGAGCAAGAGGAAGGGGAGGGGAGGCAGCGATGGGAGAAGGGGAGGACAGAGGCGGTGCGGGCATGGGGGAGGGGAGCGACGGCGGGAGAAGGGGAGGATGGTGGCGGCGCGAGCAAGAGAGAGGGGAGACGGCGGCGCGAGCAAGGAGTGGTAGGGATTGGGACCCGTCGGATACTCGAGTGGTGGTGCGAGCAAGGGGGAGCAAGGGAGTACTCGGGTGGAGGACTAGAGAGTGGAGTTTGGAGGGTTTTTGCTTGGGCAGTTGAGCAAGTTGGGTTGGACTTGTCACCTGTGACTTGTGGGCTGAGTTTTTTCGAGCCAAACGAGTTACTCGTTAACTCGCTCATTAAACTCGTTAAGATAACAAGTTCAAATCCCAGCTCGACTCGACTCGTTAAGGGACGAGTTCGAGCCAAGTTGAGCCAAGTTTTCGAGTACTCATTTAGCTCATGAGTTTCGAGTTTTTTTTTTCACCCCTAGTTGTAACACGTAAGAGAACTCATCTTGCCACCTCTGGGCTTGATGGCAAGCCTCAGCAAGGGCTTGTCAAAAGAAAATGTGAAAAATTGCGAAGTCATTATGCACCCAGGGCAGCTTACTCCTCGAGCGATGACAAAGAAAACACTCAGGCAAAGGCCAACACCCATCTCCAAGCAGTTCGCTTTATCAGGCTCTGAAGATGATCTTGCACTGACAGTTGCAGACTCTGATGAGGGGTCTGATTCACCTTAGTTGAGGATTTGTGCTCCTCTTTTGCATTTTGTGCTTTGAAAGCCAGTGAATTCAAAGTGGCCTCGCCAGCTTCCACTTGTACCAGCTAAGGGGAAATCAGACAGCACCAGCATTTTCATTTTTCCGCATTGCTGAATTATCTTCAAATTAAGTTTTCATAAAGTAGATTCTAAGTTTTCATAAAGCAATAACTGGATGCAAGACATTCTCCACCACCTAAATCCTTAGTTGTTAATGGAATACATCCGTCTGTGGTCCAAAGTACAATCAGTACCGCTTAGTTTGGACATGGACGATGTCTTCATATGGACGCAAACCTCTCATGGCGTCTACTCGGCTTCCTCGCCATATAACATCTAGTTCTATGGGTGCACTTAGAAATATTTCCCGACAACGATTTGGACTGCATGGACGCCGTTACGCTCTAAGATCTTTCTTTGGCTAGTACTACAGAATCGGCTATGGACGGCGCAAAGATTGCAGCTTAGGGGATGGTCAAACCAATACTTCTGCCAAATATGCAATCGAAGCCTAGAAACGGTCTTCCACCTTTTTGTTGACTGCCCTCAAGTTCGGCCTCTCTGGTCGTCCATCGTACAATGGGTCCACATTCCGACGCTCCATCTGAACCAATGGGAGCCGGCGACGCACCTCGAGCTATGGAGTCTGCACCGCATTAATTGCCAGTCGAGCATCCGAAAAGGCGTAAAAACACTGATCATCTTGTCCTGCTGGGTATGGTGGAAAAAGCGAAACAATAGAGTCTTCCAAAGAGGTTGGGTGTCCCACGACCAAAACTTCCGGTCCATCAAAGATGAGGCTGCCAGTTGAACCCTAGCCGGAGCTTCGCACCTTAGGGGACTGCTTTACCGTCGGCCGTAAAGTTTATGTGTTTTTCTTTTTTTTTCTTGCTTTTTCCGCTGGGTTCGCGCCCTCTGCGGCCTTCTATCGGATGCTCCCTTCCGCATCATGTCTTCTTTCTTCTTCCAAACTTTGTATTCGGCTTCTTCTTTCTAATCTAATTTAATCACAGCTTTTGCTGTTTTAAAAAACAACTTAGAATCTACTTTATGAAAATTTAATTTGATTAACCATGACTTGTGCGACCTGCTGTAAAATATATTCTGCACTTGTTTTGGAAGGGAAATGGTGCATGTTTTTGCGCTGTTTGATGTGGTGCCAGAGATTGCGTGCTTATTATCCGATGCTCTTGTAAGAACTAATATTGGACCGTTGCGATTCGCGATCATCTAAATGACTGGACAGGCGATCTCGATTGTCTGGTTGAGGACACGTCTTATGACTGCCTACTGTTGCTACTTGCTACCTGATGGTAGCTCTGTTTTCTGAATTCTACCTGCTAAACACGGCCACTATGTCCGGCAAATCTGCCGGTGATTCCGCTTTGCCGTCTCATATCAACAATTCAACATCGCAAGAACACTTTTTTACATTTCACATGGAGCTTTTTAGCTTACTAATGCATGTAACAACTCCAGTATATATTAAACAGCTCAAAAAATCTCTTTTATTCTAGTTGCAGAAGCAAAGCTACGTTTTGATCCATCTTGCCGTACATGATCACTCGCGTGACCTGGCCTCGTCTGCCTGAAACGCACGGGCTTCTCCTCATCAGTCGCCCGAACGTCCTTCTCTTGGCCGGCCGCCGGCGCAGAGCCGCGGCGGTAGGGCTGGATATCGAGCTAACTCGATTCAACTCGTTAAACTTGTTAAGATAACGAGCTAGCTTGACTCGACTCGTTTTTTTAACGAGCTGAAAGCTCAACTCGTTAAAAACTCGAGTTGGCTCGAGTTAGCTTGTTACGATGCCTCTGACTATGTGCTCATCAAGGTGCTAAGAGCTTCAATATTCAATAGTTTTATGACTGTATGAGCATAGATACAGTCGAGCTGAGAATTAGAGAATTGTGGATGTGGAATGGGGAAAAAGAATCGGGTCTAAGGGTTGAAGGAACGGGGTTAGGGTTACAGACTTATAGTGTTTTTTTTCCTGACTCGTTAAGCTCGTTTAAAATCCAGTTCAACTCGACTCGTTAAGAAATGAGTTCGAGTCGAGTCGAGTTTCCGATTACTTGTTAAACTCCTTGGAGCCCCAACTGTCCTAAACACACCACCGGTGTGGTGTTTGGATCCTGTCGCTATATCTGGTTTTCGTTTTTCTTCAGACGAGAACACAGAGTACAGGCGTTTAGGCAGCCTTGACTGCAGACCTAATTTTGTCGAAATCCCACCAGTAATTTGGATTGAAGTTGTCTATGTCCACCAGATCATAGTATTAGGCGTGTCCAGTTTCAATCAAATAAAATATTAGGCACTATCATTTTGCTACCAATGCCTTCCTCAATTGTTTCGTGCTTAAAACACAGAAAATGGACCTGCAAAGTTATTCTGAATCGAGCTCACTTCTCAGTCGAATACGCAGTAAGCCAATAAATGAAAAAATCGAACAGGTTCCATAACTATTCTCCGTCAAAATGCAACAACTGTATGCTAAACAAAAACAAATTATGGTTCGGTTCTACTGTTGAACAATCAAAGGTACCAATTTCCAGGGGAAGAAAAGGCAGGGCATTATTCCTATGTACTGCAAGAAATACTAAATACCTATCCTACACATGGACTAGGCAAGAACACGCTTGATAAGTTGAAAGCCTTCGTTTTTTACTGAACTTTCTTTTTTTGACTGAAAGTTGAAAGCCTTCAAAACCATCTCTTGTAGTTCAGCAAAACATGAGTCCTTCAGTGGAGGACATAGGTAAGGACAAGGGCAAGAACCATCAGAAAGTAGCCAATCCCTTGGTCGATCGTCTTGCCGCCCGATCCGGCGTCCCTCCGGCGATGCGCATTCGCCGCCTGCGCCGCATCCGCAACCTCCAGCGAGATGCCGACAGAGAACATGAACAGGAACACTGCCAATACCTGCATTCTCGGAATAGCCATGTGAACTAATGACAGAGACAGAACAACTGCCAGGCAGCGACTGAAACTCTGTGTGTGTGTGGGGGGGGGGGGGGGGGAAGAGACGGACTTGGGGCCGAGAAAAAGCTTGATTTGATTTTGTTGCAGCTTACAATTCATGCCATTTGATCATGGGCTTATATACATATTCATGGGACGAATTTGGATGCTAGTTTGTGATAATAAATACTTTTTAGTTAATTCGCGGTATGGCCTTGGCAGGCTCTCTTGCACGTACGTACGCGTCTTGGTGACGCAGAGTTTTTCCATATGCAGTGATGAGTGATGACAAGTAATAGTTCTTTGTTTGGTACTATACTACTATTATAAATTTAATAATCTAGCGAAGAACGTGTCAAGTGAACAAGACGGGTAAGTCACAGTCTGTAGGTTAATTAACTAACTACGGCTGGAAGGGGTTAATTAAGGGTCGATAAGAAAGGGAAAGTTCAGATGTTCCAGAGAGCTAAATCTTGACTAAGGAAATTAACCGTAATACAATCCGGCCATTGAGAAAATAGAGATGGACAGGTGCTTCACCTACTGATCTGTTGTCCTGTTGACACGCTGTGTCTTAGTTACATTCTGAATCGTGCTTCATTGCATCCGAGTTTCACAAGAAATGCTAAAAAATGCAAAATTGAATTTTGAAAGACTTTATCGATCTCGAAACACATTTGATGCAGACGATAATACACGTGAAAAAACCATATTCGAGATGCTACTGTGAATTATTTTTGAAAGCAACTAGTATCATTTCCTGCTCCTATCTTGCGAGTTGCGAGCGATCAATGCACGACGTAGGTGACGACGAGCGCGGCAGCCATGAGCGTGTAAGCCACTGCCTGATCGACCGTCCTGCCATCGATCCTCCCGCCCGCCGAACGCTCGCCGCCGCCGTGCGCTGGCTGCGCCACGCCGAGCATGACCGCCGCCGCGAGAAGCATCACGTAAGAGCTCGCCGACCTCATCTCTCTCTCTCTCCCCTCCTCTCACTCGATCGACAAGGTAGAAGAATCTGGAGACCAAAGCTGCTGCTACTACTACATGTTTGATCGGCGCAGGGATTAGGTGTATTTATAGGGGATTTAGAAGCTTGAATTTCCAGCCAAATGAGTGCTGTTTTGACGGGCCGGCAGATATGGAGCTAGCTTAGGCGCGTCATTTGTCAGAAGCTTCCGTTTCTCTGCCCCTCGAGAGCCGATTACCAGTACGAAACCGCGTCAAAAGTAAACTAGCTCCGATGGATTTGGCCCAGCGTGCGACCATGATTAGGGCCAAGGCCATGAAAATGATGCAATTAAATAAATATAAAGGCATCCTCTAATTTTACTTCTAAAATACATAAACTAGAGATGCCCAAGTGGGCCGGGCTAAACAGGTCGCCCCGAGACATGCCACTGTTGGTATGCCCCAGTCACGGTTCGGTCCGACGGTAAACGGGATGTGACGGCACAGTCCATGGAGAGCACGGCTTGATTATGCTTGATACGGTCTGTTTGGCCTGTTTATTTTGAAAAATAGCCGTCTTATAACCGTTATAGGCTTTAAAAAAATAAAAAATTCAAAAAATCATGAATTTTTTCCCTATAAATAGGTGGTTACCCCCTCATTTCCGCACCAGCAAAGTTGTATTCTTTTCTCTTCAGTCTCTTATGAAAATTCTTTTGCTCTTGGTGGTAATTTGGTAAAATTCAAAATAGTTTTACCAAAAATAAAAAATTCGGCTTTCGGCTTCTGTCAAGAAATCAAGGTAACAATTGTGATTAAAATTTTTTATTTTGTTTGTATTTTAAATCATATTTTAGTACTGATAGCGTGCTTATTTCTTGCAGTTTTTTTTATGGAGCACGGGGATTTTCCATCCTTCTCAGCTTCTGATTTCTAGATTTCACCCGAGAAGTTTATTGCATCCTATGAAACTCAAGAAGCTGCAGCATCTGTACCATCCTTAGGCTCTACAAGTGCTACTGCGTCGGCAAGCACCGGGGCGAAAAGATCAAGACGCAGTACATCGAGAGTCTAGGAAGATTTTGAGCAGATTTTCGAGACATCAGACGGCGTTCAGAGTAGGTATGCTATTTGTAAATATTGTAAGCGCAAATTAACTGCGAAATCTACAGGTGGAATGGGGCACTTGAAGAAGCATCTTGAGTCAGTAAAAAAACGGGTGACTTTGATACTGACGCAATTGCGATACAACCTCGACTGATGCAGATGCGACGAATCGAAATACAATCCCGATATAGCTTATGAATCTCTTTGTCATTTAATCGCTTCTCAAGATCTTCCTTTAAACTTTGGTGAGTCACCTACATTTGAAAACTATATTAGAAACGCTCAGAATCCTAGGTTTTCTGTAGTTTCTAGATAGACAACAACTAGAGATTTGATTAAATACTATAATAATTATTGTAATAAGCTAAAAGAGTAATTTAGTGCTTGTACTTTTTCTATATCTTTGATATCAGACATATAGAGTGGTAGAGCTAAGGAGGATTATCTTAGTGTAGTTGCTTATTATATAAACAATAATTGGCAACTAGAGAAGAGAATTATATGATTCAAATTAATTGATGTAACACACACCGGTGAAAATATTGTCGATTGTATTATAAAAGTTGTGGAAGATTTTGGCCTTACTGATAAGATTTTTGCAATAACATTAGATAATGCTTCAGCAAATACTTATGCCGTGAACATTCTTACTCTGCTTTTTAATTCGTATGCCGAATCTTTTTTATTACATCAATGTTGTGCTTGCCATATTATTCATCTTATAGTTAAATCTGGTTTGAAGAGGTTATTCTAATATCTTGAACCATTTCGCACAGCAATGTCTTTCTTAAATAATTCTAATCAACGAGTAGCAGCATATAAGACTTATTTAATTGCAATGGATATGCGTCCGCGTAAGTTTGATTTGGATATGACTGTTAGATGGAACTCTACTTACTTGATACTTAAGTCTCTCATACCCTATGAGAGCATATTTTTTGTTTTTATTAACACGCACTATCGTAGATAGGATGATCAACCGTTACTCACAGAGCAACATTAGTATGTTGCTGAATACTTGCTTGTATTTTTAGAACTTTTTTACGATTCCACTGTTGCTTTTTCTGGAGTTTATTACTCAACCTATCCTTTAATTGTGCACTATAATCTAGAAATTGTTACCTACTTAAGGAGCTACGAAAATGATAATATTTTGCGTGAATCTATTTATGCTATGAAAACTAAAATTTTGAAATATTAGCAAGGAATTCCTATGTTATATGCATTTGCATTTATTTTAAATCTTAGAGCTAAAGTTCTATGATTTTTTAATGTTCTCTCACTTCTAAGTGATGTGGTAGGTACTGATTATTCTACTTTTTTTCAAATGTCCGTGCTAACTTATCTCAAGTTTATGCTAAGTATGATCAAAAGTTTGCTGGAGTTCGCATGCAACGACCTCCGCCAGCACCCACAACGGGTAAGAAGAAAACTACGTGGGGAAAGATATGAAGTGCAGATGGCTCTTCCTCAAGGAGTTCGACTACAACAACGTCAAGTGCGAACACAACAAGTGGTGGGGAGCTAGCTACGTATCTCAACAACGACATTGTCAACTACCAAGAGCAGCAAGAGGAGGACTTCAGCATTTTGCAGTGGTGGCACGAGCAAAAGGTAGCATATCCGGTGTTTTCTATATTAGCACGGGATGTGTTAACCGTTCCTATCTCCACGGTTTCTTCGTAGTTTGTTTTCAGTCTATCCGAAAAGAATAATCGAGGAGAGAAAAACAAATCTGACAAGTGAGATGGTGAAAATATTTCTTACTGTGAAAGATTGGGAACAAAATGATCAACGAGCCCAACATATTGCAGAAAATGTTGAGTTGGTGCGGATGTTAGAAAATATTTATCTAGATAATCATGAAGAATAATTGTGATATTCACGTTTTCCTATGCACTAAGCTATAAGCTGTACTCTTTTTTCTTTGTCAAGGTTTCCTCGTGTTGAGTTTTTACTTGGCAAAGTTTTTAACGAGACAGCTAAACATCAATAAAGCTCATTATTTAATTCCAATTATTTGTCTTATTTTATAATTTATTTCATATTTTAGTTTTTTCTTAATTTATATATATTTTAAAAAAAATTCTACATCTTTCGAGTTTTTCTAATTACTAGGTGCGTTTGCGCGGCAGCACGCCGCGTCCGTGCAGATGTACGATGATATGGAATGCGTTTTTTTTCTTAGTAAAGAAAAGACGTGTGTTGGGGAAATAAATATACGACGTTTACAGAGATTGTTTATAGAAAACTACGGCTAGATGTATTATGCGAGGCACTTTGGAGGAAAAAAGTGTTACACAACATCTATCATTAGTTCATAGAAAAAATATAAATAAAATATCAACTTAAGAAAGTTGGTTTTGAATTTAAACCCAGCCTAACCCTTAAAAAACAGATAAGCAGGGATTGAGACTTGACACAATAAAATTGCGGTTGAAAAAGAAATTTCCTAGCGATATAATTTCGCAAACAGGAAAATTGAGGGAAACAGTCACCATGCAGGTTAAGAATACGCGTTCGCACATGAAGAGCTAACAAATAAGTAGTCTGGAGAACAGAGAACCGAACAAATTCAATTTGAGGGAACATTCTTTATAAAATATCTGATTGTTACAAAAGAATTCCTTTTTTTTCCGAAATGCACATGTATGTAGGAGTGCAGATAAAAGAATTTCTTTACATCCGACCAAAGACATCTATCACAACCGAATTTTAAGACTGAAAGTATAGCATTGTCATAACACAACTTTCAGAACTCAGAGCTAAAATATAAGCAGGTACCTGTATAGCTTAAACAAATCAATTTCTAACAGGTTCAACAATGGAATGTCTCCTCAATGCCTCTAATCCCACGACAAAATAATGTAGCACAACACTATAAAACAACACCAATGTCCAATCTGTTGGTTACTGTAGATTACTAAAGAACGAAGTGATCAGAGGAGCTCACTATTTTTCACATATGAATGAAATCAATTGGAAGGCTAGAAGATGAATCCCCTAGCCAGGATGCAACCGAAATAATCTTGGTCGAAGTCCTTCTGTTGACTTGACTACCTAACCATGACCCCAAGATAAGTTACCTTGATCGATCGAATTGTTGCAGAGGCAGAAAGAATGAAAATCATCATGAGCAAGAAAATCCAAGCTAATGAAATAACCATTTTAACCAAGCCACACCATAATTTTGAAGACAAAAGATTGTGAGCTAAAGCTTTTGAGAGTCATTCTGTAGAATTAAGATCCATCTGTACACAATAAAGGAAAAATGCGTGGATGAGCTCACTATTTTTCACATATGACTGAAATCAATTGGAAGGGTAGAAGCTGAATCACCTAACCAGGATGCAGCAGAAATAATCTTGGTCGAAGTCCTTTTGTTGACTTGACTACCTAACTAAATAGACAGAAGCAAGGAGCAGGGAACCACATCACTAATAGAGGACACAAATGCATGTTAGGTATCAAACCTAGGGAGATTGACCTTTTTGTCCAATGATCTGGCAAGGACATGGGCTTTATCAAGGCTTTGCTCTCAGCTAATCCACAAAAGCGGTGAAGGATCTCCTTGAACTGTCTCAATCATAAATATTTTCATGTGGAGGACAGAACGGATCAAGCAAACAAGTCGACTGATGAGAGCAGTTCTAACACTTGTATGATCGCATAACAATGAAAAGGAGAAAAATACGGCGATGTTGACGCTATTGCGGTTTGCAAGTGTTAAACAAGTGAAACCTAAAATATCAATCGCTCAGCAGAACTGTGAGAAGAAATCCCCAAAGCGTGCGAGGCGAGTAAATCCCAGTCATGAAACCAAATGCGGCTGCTCTCCTTGACGGCTCAACCACATCCGGCAAATTAGCAGATTTTTTGTAACAGTTGGCATCGCTATTTGCTATTCAGAAAACACTAAATAGAACTACCCTCATCATTCTCAAACTGCAATAAACAACACCACACATAGAACCTTGTATTGTTTGATTGCCTAAAAGGTTAATAATTAAAGTAGATCACCGATTAGCACATCAGAGTCCCATTTTGCAAGAACACCATTATAATCCCGCAGGTGATGAGAACTTCAAAAGATAAGCAACAAAGAGAAGCATACCTTCTGAAACTGTGCAAAATAGGAATGGTTTCTTGCCATCCCTAGAAAAGTGTCAACAGTCGATCTTCTCGTGCTGCATAGAAAAATAGAAGGACAAAAAGCTAGGTTTCAGCCATCTCAACAAGGAAACGTGAAATATAGAAGTTTATCATAGCACACCGAAGATCAAGTCAAATTAACCAATGGTAACCCACCATCTATCATCTATATTCTTACAAAGGCATCAGTGAACATTGAGACTTAAAACTACGATTCTAAGGTACAACCAAAAAGGCGGTAGCATCATATGAGATGGTGTTGAATAAAGTACAGAGAAAACAGCCAAGGAGGCAAGGACCATAACAGGTGACATGTTAGATACGTAATCACTACAATATTATTAGTGTTCTTGGTTCCTTTTGTAAGGCAATGCCTAAGCGACTACATGACTGTGTCCATTTACGCCAATACTGTAGTTCATCCAACTATTGATACGACAGCCTTTCTTCAGCCCAGCACCAGCTGATAGTGCCTGCGATGCATGCTCACTTGCTATCAAATCAACAAAGTTCTGCACTGCACAACAAAAGGTGATTACACCTCCCCATTTCTATGTCAGAAAGTAAATATGACCGATTATTAAAATGTTTTCTTACCATGCTAGACACAGGCGTAGTGGACCTGCGCTTACCCAAGAACTCACGAGCAGAACTTTCTAGTCTAAAATAATCGATAAACAAGTTAGAAGCAATGAACTTATGCTGCATCGAACTTATGCCGCATTGGTTTAACAAAATTCTACCAAAACCTAATCTTTCTACATGCAACCAAGCAGTGGGCAGAGCAGTTTAAGGATTTGATGTGATTTGGAGCTGTTTTCACTCAAGTATGTCTCTGCAAACCGGTGACGAGTTCATCTACGAGGTATTTTCGCATATGATCAGACAGGCGTAGTGGACCTGCGCTTACCCAAGAACTCACGAGCAGAACTTTCTAGTCTAAAATAATCGATAAACAGTTAGAAGCAATGAACTTATGCTGCATCGGACTTATGCCGCATTGGTTTAACAAAATTCTACCAAAACCTAATCTTTCTACATGCAACCAAGCAGTGGGCAGAGCAGTTTAATAATTTGATGAGATTTGGAGCTGTTTTCATTCAAGTATGTCTCTGCAGTTCTCCTTTGAGCTGATATAAGTACACAATGCACAAATGAGATGAAAGTAATCAGCACTTAGAAATTAATAAGCTACCACAAACAGCATGCCACCTTCACACACAGAAATAAGTTCCTTGAGGTGGTCCCAGTCCCTTAGTGTCACCTCTGTAAGGTTCTGTACATAGGCCCCTTTCTGTATAACGGACAACACCAGACATTAGTAATGCAGGGGCACAGTAGTATTGTTTTTAGCTAAAAACACGTAGGAGTTGTGTTGACCTCTTCGTTGTCCCAAAGTCTTAAGAGAAGTGTCTGCTGCACTAAGAAGACCCATTACAACTTCGATATATATTTCTATAGATGAGAATTTCAACACAAATGTTCTCTCCTGATGCTGCAAAAGGAATCACATGCTAATCAGTTGTAATTTCGAAAAGGGTGCCATTTCAAGATTTGCTAGGAACTAATAGCTACTAATTATGAATTTAGGATCAGAACTGCAACCGTAGAACCTGAGAAAAGGATGGGTACTCAATTACCTTGCTAATGTAATAATATCCGCTACTGTATATCCTGTTATTGCAGCCATGTTTTAGGTCTTTCCACCACCTGTCTGATCATATGCGAAAATACCTGCTGTTATAGATAAAACAAAAAGGAAAGAGAACACATTCAGTGAGTTCATGGAATGCTTTGATTGAAAAACTTAGGAGAAAGATAGGCAGTAGGTCCACACTAAATAATTAATGGCACCAGACAGCTACCTGAAATCCTAAGCAATGTAAAAGGATATATAATGTTTCGAATCCTCTCTTTTTTGAAATGAACTGAAACGCAGTACATAAGTGCTGATGAGATAACCAAACTCCTAACAAAAGTTGCAGAGCCAATAAACCATGTATTCAGAAAGACAAAAACCATGCACAACATTAATATATCAACAGTAACTTCTCCACCTTTCCGCACCAGGCACAATGGATTATCTCAGCACAGTATAGCAGCTAGCACTGAAATTAGCCAAACAATTTTCGGAAGGAAATGTAAATGAGGCTGAAGCTACCGATTAACACACCACATCCGGAGGACCAGGTGCCTGCGCTCGCGACCCTCGCGGGCGGCAAAAAAATGCGCTCACGGTGAGTCGGATCCCTGCGACCTCGGCTATGGGCGCGAGAGCTCTTACCACACGACCAAAAGCGGCACGTGTCGAGCAAGAAAAAACCCGAGTATTGGTGCAGGCCGGGGAATCGAACGCGGCACGTCTCGGCGCAACCGAGAGAAACTACCACTGCGCCACAACCCCGCGCACGCGAGACAACGGCGACGAAACAGGTGAGCTTGGCACGACCGCGAGCCACGTGGGCGACATGGGCGAACGCGAAGGCGGCCGTACGCACGAAGGCTCGCTTTCCTGTTACGCGAGCGACGCGGCGACGCACGGCGTAGCCACGACCGACGAAGCGCGACGTGGACGCGAGCGGCGGGGAAACCTCCCAAGCTTATATACGGTAGTATTCTAAATTTTTCCGTTTTTTTGTCGTACTTTTTCCTATTTTTCTAACTTTTTTTCTTTCGTTTTTTTAATTTTTTTTAACGCTAATGGGTTGGCCCGGCCTGTTTAGGCCGGTCGGACATTTGTCGGCACGGCATAGCCCATGAGGTCAACGAGCCGTGGGCCATGGCACGATCCGTAGTCTGAAACAGGCTGGGCCGGGCAGCACATTTGGCGTTCTCTAGCGTAAACCGTAAGCGGAAGCGGATGACCCTAAGGCATGTTTGGGGCCGTGGTGAGTTGAAAAAAGTTTTTCGTTTCTTTATCGTCAGAAAGCATTGTAGCTAGCATGGTATGGCTTTTCTTGTTATCTTTGTTAACAAATCACGCTGCATTGTAGTTTTAGGGGCAACCAAGCGGAAAGGCAGTAACCTAGCGAAGCACAGCGGCGAACGAGTGGAGAGGTGACGAGGCAGGGTGGCGGAGGTCGGGGAGACGGAGTGAGCGAGATGGGAGATGGTTAAGCGAAGCGATAGCTGAAAAGCTCCTCCTCAACGGCTGCAGCTTTTAGGGTGCTTCCGCTATGACTTAGCTTTTCAACTGTTTTACAGCAATGCTGTTTGAAAGAGCTTTTGATCCAAGCTAAAGGGCAGCCCCGGCCCTAATTACTCATTTATCGCGTTGCGCGGCCAGGCGCTTCCATCATTCCGTTTCCCGCTAGGAAATTCCCCCAAATAATTCCATTTCCCTCCTCGTCTGGTCGCCTCTTCCCATTCTCAAGTTCACTCTCGCGCCTCTCCCGCCTGGGCCGAGCGCTCTCGAAGCTTCCAGGGCTCCTCCCGGCCACGATGAAGCCACGGCGGCAGCAGCAGCAGCAGCAGTCCATCCTCTCCTTCCTCCAGAAGCAGCCGCCGCCGTTCCGGAACCCGGCGGATGAGTCGCTCGGCGCCGGCACGCCCCCCGAGAAGCCCCCGCGGCCCCCCGCTGCGTCGGTCGCCGGCATCATGGAGAGGCTCGTCCGGCCGCCGCCGCAGGGGAGGTACGGCGCGATCGCCGGCTTTCGGTAGCGCCACTGTCCTAGTGTGAGGCGGGAGGATAGGATTTTTTTTGGGTTTGGGTGTCGTTTTGGACCGTTTGGTTGTGTTGCTGCAAAACCTGTTGGGTTTGTGAGCTTAGGGCTTCGAGCGGATTGGTTTCGGTGGCTGCTTGCTAGTGGATGGGGAGTCGATCGATCTGTTCATTTATTGAAAGACCAAAATAAAGTTCATACATGCTCCAGACCAGCGAAGGAACGGTTCAAATGGGCAGCACACGGCACCATCAAATTACAGGCTCCGTAATTTTGATGTAGTTCACTCTCCACCTTAGTCGCGATTAGCCTCTAGGGATATCTGATTCTAAGTTCACTATTATGTTTTACTGAGCTACTTGTCATTAATCTTAGTCTGTAAGAGTTGGATTGATGTAGTGATTGCTTGGATTGGATGCCTTTGTTACTCTGGGTTTATCTCAGGTGTTTGTTCTTTGTCACTAAAGTGTCCTGTTTGCTGGTTTCCGTCGGCAGACGTGCCATTTTTTGATGGGCCAGATCGAGCATTTGCTTGGACTTTGGAAAGATACCGCCTTATCTTTTGTTGCATTATCATGATAATGCCCTCTGTGCTTGTTGCAGAAATCAAGATGCTTCCCAGGCCAGACATGTGGAGGAGAGAGCTCTACCTGTGAAAAATCAAGCTCCCTCAAATGAGCGCTCGGGTGCATTGTTCTCAGGGTCTTGCAATGGTAAATACAGAAGAGCAACTACACTGTTTGCAGAACAAGCTTCGGATATGACTCCTTTGCAGGAGCCCCCGAAGAACTCCTTGAGGTCTTCTACAGATGAATTTGTTAGAGCTAGCACACTGTTCCCAGAATTCAGTTCAGATCTAACTCTTCTTCAGGAGTGTCCGAAGAAGTTATCCTCAGTATCTCCCAATAATCAGTGCATTCGAGCTACTTCAGGATTTGAAAATTTTGATGTACAAACTCCTTCCCAGGACCCCTCAAAGAGAATCTTCTTGGGGTCTTCTCATGGATCAGATACACCATTAATAGAATTTGGTTCAGATCAGACTCTTTTGCAGCATCCATTGAAGAGGTTCTCGTTGGTATCTTCTAATGGTGAATATGTTAGAGCAGCGGGACCGTTTGGACTTTTTTCAAATGATGCTCCTACACAGGAACCCTCAAAGAAGCTAGATAACTTATTCTCTGGGTCTTCACACCCTTCATACATCAAAGCAACAAATTTATTTGCAGAATTTGATTCAAATGGAACTCCATCGCAGAATCACTCGAAAAAATTCTCCTCGGAGTTTATGAATGGTAAACGTACTGGAGCAGCAGCTACACTATTTTCGGAATTTGATTCTAGTTCTCTGAAACCAGAAACGCCAGCGATGCGAGCAGTCGTTCCTCGTCTGAAGCGAGTTCAAGAAGATCAATGTGTGACTGCCAACAACCGACACTCTCCTTTCTGGGATTCAAATAAGAAAGTGAAATCTGCTCATTGTTCTCCAATCGAGAAGCAGGTTCATGATGAAGTGACTGAAAGTGCACGTAGTAAGTTTGAATGGCTGAATCCTTGCAATATCAGGGATGCAAATGGAAAACGACCGAAGGACCCACTTTTTGACAATAGAACTCTTCATATCCCACCTGATGCATTGAGAAAGATGTCAACATCTCAAAAGCAATACTGGAATATTAAGTGCAAATATATGGATGTCGTCCTCTTTTTTAAAGTGGTACGTTTCATCATTACTGACTTATACATTGCCTACAAGGCAGTATGCTGTAAGATTATCATGTGAAAAGATTAGTACTGTGGGTAATCAATATCTTTCATAATTTGGTGTCATACTGAGCTATTGACTAAACCTATACATAGGGAGTGGATGCTTCTTACTCATGGGAGTACCCCTCAATTCTTCATTTGTTGGTCAAATGCACCAGAAATTAGACATTTATAAATTATGTTTGTTCTGGTTAATAGACCACATAAGTTATTTGCTTTTATTTTAGGGTCCTTCATTTGTTCTTACCCTCTCAGAATGCTCACACCTCACACACTTCAGTTTCACACACCTACATTGACCAGTTTTTTTTTTGTAGCACTTGAGATTACATAACCTACAGAAGTGGTTTTTATCCTTATTGCTAGGGAAAATTTTATGAGCTCTATGAGCTAGATGCTGAGATTGGCCACAAGGAACTTGACTGGAAAATGACTATTAGTGGGGTGGGCAAATGCCGACAGGTTCGTAAGCCATGGTTTTATCTTGTTTTAACATTGGAATTCTTGGTTCTGAAAGTCTGTTGTACTGTCACCGCTAAATTATAAATTGCTCCCTCTATTTCTTTTTATAAGGCATATTTTGGTAGAGTAGAGGGATTAATGAGGTCATGAAACCAAGAGGATTGTCGAGGGAAATGACCATGGTATCTATGGTGTTAATTTCCTGGAAATAAGAGTGAAAATAGTTAGTGTGGATGTTCACTCAGAAATGTTGAAGAGAGGGAAGATAAATGAGGGCAAAAGAGAGAAAAGTTCACTAAATTTGCATGCATGCCTGATATTTTGAAACAAGATTGTAAAAATTATCGGCCATATTTTGATACCTATATTTTGAAGGGAAATTTGAGGATTTGCCACTCAAAACATTGGTCTCAAGGAATTGCCATTTAAAAGGTTGAATTTGATTAATTGCCATTCAAAGGACTGTGCCATCTATAAAATGACATTTTCGTCCCTGTTCCTCATTTCCTAGTCTTTTAGCCCTTTTTTCCATGAATTGATCATCATGCCCCTCCATCATCGCCATCACTACCCTTTTCCCCCAAACTCCAAAAAAGAGAAGACATGATCAACATGTGACAAGAACTAGTGAATCCATGCATTATGCATCTAGATCACTTCCAGGCTACTACACCTTATTGCTGGCTGCAGCAATCAAATGATGAAGCCGCGTAGCATTCGCCGTGAGGCTGCCGTCGTGATGCCCTTGCTGCAGCCTCGACACTGTGGACCCTGAGCCCCGGCAGCGCGTCGCCGCCGCTTGAGTCCTCGCCAGCTGCACCACAATACAACTCGCCGCCGCCAGAGATGAAATCGAGTGAGAGAGAGATGGAAAGTAATACGTAACCCTGGAATCTTATGTTGTTGACCATCTCCAGTTTGGATACGCATTGGTGTGCATCAGGGACCAGCAGCCGAGTGAGTGTCTCGTTGGAGGGACTGCAGCGTGGTGGCGGGATTGGGCCGGTTCACGGCGCAGAGCAGACGAGCACATAACCACAGAGGAGGGGATCGAGCAGGGGAAGAAGAAAGGATGGGTGCGGGTCAGTTCGGGGGTGATCGGGTGAGTGTGTTAAGCCCAACCAGTTAGCTCCATTCCGAAACCAAGAGGCATGATGGTCAATTCATGTGGGAGAAAAAGGGCTAAACGACCGGGAAATGAGGAAAAAGGACGAAAATGTCATTTTATAGATAGCACAACCTTTTGAGCGGCAATTCCTTGAGACCACATGTTTTGAGTGGCAAATCATCAAATTTCCCTTTTTGAAATGAAGTATTCATTTACAACTCACTGTAACTTTGTTGCCTTGTGGGTTAACAAGTATCATGCACTGGATCATTTGTCTTATCATATTTGCACTTCAGTTATATTATTTTTGTAGTATTAGACAAAATATTCTGTATGATATAGTTGTTCTGACATGACAGAAATGATTGGGCAAATACTTTCAGGCTTTTAGCAGTAGACCATTTCATCTTTTTCCCTGCCATCTTGGTTTCATCCTCAGCAGCTTGTGTTATTTATATTTTGTTGGCCGTTATAGTAGCCTTTGGTGTTTTGTTTCCACTAATTCCTTTATATTAGATCCTCTTGAAGAAAAGGGAGCTTTAAACCGTCTGTCTGTAGTCTGTAGCTTGTTTATGACCTACCTAATGGTACAGGACCTTAACTTGTTCATCTTACGTGAAGGTTGGTATTTCAGAGAGTGGGATTGATGAGGCTGTTGAGAAGCTTTTAGCTCGGGGGTAAGCTCCTTGTTGCCCTTATGCTTTGTTCATTTTCAGCATATTAATCATAGCATTATCTTGAACATCAGCAAGGTAGGTCATTTGTTAGTCTGTGCTTGTATTGTTGTCGATATGACAGTATGACGAATGTCCTTGCAAGATTGATTCCTTATCGGTTTGCGTGTCAATCTCGTTGGTTTCCATAAAATTAGACCTTTTCAACTATTTGTTCTTAAAATGCAGTTAGTTTCCTTTTGAATGTTATGATATGATTTTTGAATCGTGACACATCCATGATAGTGTTGTATATAATTTGCCTCTTCTGTACTTTTGTTTGTTTTGGTGGTTGTACTGCTCATAATTCTAACATTTCCTTCCAGGTATAAAGTTGGAAGAATAGAACAAATGGAATCTGCAGTACAGGCCAAAGCTAGAGGATCAAATTCAGTAAGTGTTCAG
Organism: Otatea glauca; assembly: GCA_036346275.1. Lineage (NCBI taxonomy): Eukaryota > Viridiplantae > Streptophyta > Magnoliopsida > Poales > Poaceae > Otatea > Otatea glauca. The sequence continues at coordinate 60,382,887 of CM070712.1, forward strand.
TATTCTAATCAATCCCATTTTTTCTTAGCTCTGAGTGTCATCCTGATTTCTTCGTCTACTTAGCTGGTGGCAGAAGTGTGCTATAGTTTAGATTCTGCAATGAACCACATCTATTTGTTTGAATATGCATGTACATGGTGGATCGTCATCCTTCTATTCTTGCTGACAGTCGAAAATCTTTTTTTTTTGGGCTTAAGTCACCATTGTAGATGTAATGTAGTAGCTAGTATATACCCTGTGCAACTCAACGATTAATGCTTCCACACTTGAATTCAAATATTCAATGTTTCCTTTTAAGTTACAAGAGACCGATTCCTTATAACATTTTCCTTTTACTTTTGCAAGGTTATTGAAAGAAAATTGCTTCATGTATCCACACCATCAACTGCATCTGACAGCAACATTGGGGCTGATGCTGTTCACCTTCTTGCATTGAAAGAGGTTTGCTTCTAAACAAAGCATTGTATTGTATTTGGGCCATTATGCTTTTGTATAATACTTTGGAAGTTTATTTGATACACATGAGAAGACACAATACTACCAGTCTACCACCAAACCTAACCATCTGACAACAGAAAGAACATTATTGCCTCAAAAGATTGGGGGAAAAAAACTAAAAAATATGGTCTTAGCATAATCAAATAAATTTGCAGAACAAAATTAATGATGAATCTAAAATCTGGTATAAATGTGTGAAACCAATTAGTGCAGAAGACATTTCCTGAAACAACATTCAGCTATTGGTTTTTATCTATACTTGAAATGACATTTTCAATGCCATTTTCCTGTGAAACATGCGGTGTTATCCTAGCGTTTACTGAGAGTCAGCTTTGTCCCAGCAGTTTATGTGGCATTATCCGATGAAATTTTGCAAGTGTTCTAATGCATCTTGATTTTTTTTTTGTTCATTCTTCATAGGTGATCTTGATCTAATGCAACCTTTCTTTTTTTTGGAACTTTCAGGTTACTCCAGCTACTAATGGTTCTCAGGTCTATGGATTTGCTTTTCTAGATTATGCTGCTCTTAAAATTTGGGTGGGTTCACTCCATGATGATGATTCGTCTGCAGCTTTGGGGGCTTTGTTGGTGCAGGTAGGCTTGTCGCTCTTGTGATCTCTTTTCTTTGTTTCAATGGATTAGAAAGGGCCATTCATTGGTATGCCTTTTCAGGTTTCTCCGAGAGAGATAATCTATGAAAACTCAGGTCAGAACATACTTTATCCTGTAATCTTCATATATAAAGAACTAATACCTGTTCTCTTTTGTCAGGCCTCTCAAAAGAAACTCTTATATCTATGAGAAAATATGCCTCAACAGGTAAAAGCTCATAACCCTTTGTTCTTTTAGTTTGTCTATTTATCTGGTTTCTCTGTTGTCAATATATAACGTAGGAACTCTCCCACCTTCCTTAAAAAAAGGCAATGCTGCTGGCAGATAATAGCTCTTTTGTCAAATAACTAGTTAACCGGATATCAGAGTTTCAAAAGTTAAACACATTTTTTTTAACTGCAGGCTCTGTGAAAATGCAGCTAACCCCACTATCCGGGATAGATTTCTCCAACGCTTCACAAATCCGAATGTTAGTACATTCTAAAGGATACTTTAAAGCATCAACAGACTCTTGGTTATCTGGCTTGGATTATTCAGCGAATCAAGATGCAGCTATTTGTGCACTTGGCGGACTTATTGGTCACTTGACTAGGCTTATGGTATACTTATATTGCTCCGATTCCTTTTCTTTCTTGATTGCATTTTGTTGCTCACCTTAAGACATGTCAATCCACTGTGTCATTAGTAACCGCTATTTCCTTTACATCAATGCTTTAAAATGTTGCTTCAGAACACTGTCACGAGCCATCATCTTCCATTTGTTTATTTATTTTCCAACTAACCAGTCCGTATATTTTTTATATAAAACTGTCTCGGTTTCCTATGCTGACCACATCAATTTATCAATTATATGTGCAAAGGTGTTCTGGTTTCGAGTTAGTGTTAATGTAAAAAATTACTTCTTAGTGTAATTGTTGTGCTTGCCATTAGGTTATCTGCTACAACTTTAGTCTGAAATGTGTTCAAGTTCTGATAAGCTACAATCTGAAAACAGCTAGAAGATGCTCTAAAAAATGGGGAAGTCTTACCTTACAATGTGTACAAAACTTGTCTAAGGATGGACGGTCAGACTCTTGTGAACCTTGAGATTTTCAGCAACAATTTTGATGGTGGCTCATCAGGTAGAGTGCACCTTATAACTATGTTTTGCTTTACTTATTTTTGCTCTCCACTGTGATAATTTTGTAAAAATATCTAATCATATAGCGACAGTAATATTTCTGTACTCTTACTTTGTTGCAGGTACTCTGTATAAGCTCCTCAATCACTGCATAACCGCATCTGGTAAGCGGCTTCTAAGAAGATGGATTTGCCATCCATTGAAGGATGTCAGTGCTGTCAATAGAAGGCTGGATATTGTTGAGGGCTTCATTCAAAATTGTGACCTAGGCTCTATTACACTTGAGCATCTTCGTAAAATTCCCGATCTTGAGAGGTTACTAGGACGAGTTAGATCCACTGTCGGGTTATCATCTGCAGTTCTGTTGCCCTTTGTTGGAGAAAAGATATTAAAGAGACGGGTTAGTGGGTATTCTTTTTTTTTTCTTGTTCAATTCTAAGCTTATCGTAGCTTTGAATTCTCCTTTTTATAGTCCATATTTGATTAATGGCATGCCTATTTTCTCAAATTATAAAGTTCTTGTTTCTTATATCTATGCCACCGATTAGTGACATGCAAATTTTCTGGCACGTTCCAGATTAAAACATTTGTCATGCTTATCAAGGGCCTCCGAGTTGGAATTGACTTATTAAACGTCTTACAAAGAGAGGATCATGGTATCTCAGCACTGTCAAATGCTGTGGATATTCCAACACTGAGCTCCCTTGGTGAATTAATACATCAATTTGAAGAGGCAATAGACAATGATTTTCCACGGTACCAGGTATGAATATGCTGTGAATTTTCCATGTGCGTTATCAATCTATTAAGAAGTGGTTATTTCTTTTTTCTGTTATTGGCTGGTCGGGTGTATTCCTGACTTCAACCGGTACTATACTTATGGTTTGATCTTGTGAGCTTCGATAGGATCATGATGTCAAAGATGAAGATGCTAACACTTTGGCTATTCTAGTGGAACTTTTTGTTGGAAAGGTTTCTGAATGGTCTCTGGTGATCAGTGCTCTCAGCACTATTGACGTGCTTAGGTCCTTTGCAGCAATGGCATTGTCATCATTTGGCACCATGTGCAGACCACACATTCTGCTGAAAGACAAAGTGCCTATACTTCGGATGAAGGGTCTATGGCATCCCTATGCTTTTGCAGAAAGTGCAAATGGGCTGGTACCAAATGATTTATCTCTTGGTCAGTATTTATCTGGTCATAATTGCTTTGCATTGTTGTTGACTGGTCCAAATATGGGCGGGAAATCTACAATCATGCGTGCCACCTGCCTGGCTGTTGCACTTGCCCAGGTATGTATAACTACATTTGGTTATGCCCTTATACTTGTTCATTGACAGCCTTCCCTATTCTGTTGTATAAACTGAGTTGCTTCTGGTCTGCAGCTTGGCTGTTATGTCCCCTGCAAATCTTGTGAATTGACCCTTGTAGACGCCATCTTTACACGGCTTGGGGCAACAGATCGGATTATGTCTGGAGAAAGTGAGTAATAATTAACGAACGAATTTGGTCATGTCTGGCATATCCTATTGCTTTTGGCCTAAAATTGAGTTGAAAATGGATAAATTTTTAATGATTTGTTCTACAAACAATGACTAAATTGTAAGTTTCCTGCCTAAATGATATAATTACAGCATTGATGTCCAAATATGATCTTATAGTAGATTTGATAACTGCATCCAATCCAATAAAGTGATACACTTGTATAGTCAAATGTGGTCCCACAGAAAATACATGCAATTTTTCGCATGATATAAAATTTCTTGAGTAAATCCATGAATTTTCAATAGAAAGCATTCCGCAATTGAGCTGTCACAAACAATGAACTTGTATAGTCGAATTTATCAATTTATTTACATTTTGTACTGACATATACCTAGATATGTGATGACAATGACCTTAAGTTGAATCGTTATAACATTACTTGCATTCTTGCAGGTACCTTTCTTGTCGAATGTACTGAGACTGCATCTGTTCTTCGGAAGGCAACTGAGGATTCTCTTGTCTTGCTTGATGAGCTTGGCAGGGGAACTAGCACATTTGATGGATATGCAATTGCATATGCTGTGAGTTTTCTCCTACCATACTATGTCATCACCGTGCTTGCGATGCCCTTCAGTATGTTTGTAGAGCAGAGCTGCCCTGCTCTTAGGTAGATCTAGATGCTTTGAACATTTTGTGACAATAACATTTTGTGCCTTTGAGAACTGTACCTCAGGTATTCCGCCACCTCGTGGAACAGGTGCGATGCCGTCTGCTCTTCGCCACTCACTACCACCCACTCACGAAGGAGTTCGCCTCTCACCCCAATGTGAGCCTCCAGCATATGGCCTGCATGCTCAAGCCAAGAAGTGGCACCCACGGCGTTAACAACGACAAGGAGCTCACCTTCCTCTACCGGCTCACATCAGGTGCCTGCCCAGAGAGCTACGGCCTGCAGGTCGCCACAATGGCAGGACTTCCAAAGTCAATAGTGGAGAAGGCGTCGGTTGCGGGCCAGATGATGAAGTCGAAGATCGCCAGGAACTTCAAATCGAGCGAAGAGAGGGCGGAATTCTCGACCCTCCATGAGGAATGGCTGAGGACTATCGTGGCGATCGGTAGTGTCAAGGATGGGCACTTGGATGAGGACACCATGGACACGCTGTTCTGCCTGTCGCATGAGCTGAAGGCTCACTTCAGGAAAGGAAGATGAGCATTGAGCAGTCCCCACTAACCACCGTAATTAATTATCAATGCTTATATCCGTTTCAATGTCATCTTTTGCATTCTAGTGTCATGTTTATATGGCATGAAATCTGTAGTTTTGGTAAGCTGACTTATCCGTGCAAACATAGATCAGCATTTGCAATTTGGCCCGGCTGGGTCAGCATGGATCACCCGGTTTGCCTGAAGTGTGCATAGCCTTGTTTTCAATGTTGTATTCTGTGCCTATTCCTTTCGCAAGAAGCCCCGGAATGAGCTGAGTCTGGAAGTTCGATTACTGCCGGAAGAGAACACCGGGTAATTCTTGTGGCATAACTTGCGCATCTTTATTTTCCTCATGTCCCAGTCTGTGCATTGGTATTTGCCAGGGGATTATCAGGGCACATTTTTTGCCAACAATGGCATCAAATTTACGCAGAAGATTTGAATTTGTTGATCTGAAATGAGGAGTTTTTTTTAATGGTCAGAAGCTCTGGTATTTAGTAAAGGAGGGAAACAACAGCCGGTTACATACACATCCCCACACACACCTGCACTTGCTTCTATGCGCGTGCGTGCACCTGGTGCTGTGCCAACCGAGCTGAGCCTGGTTCTCTGAAATGAAGAGTTTTGACAGGACTAGCAAAAGTGTAAACTCAATTCGTGACAGTACTCGTCAGCCTCGAGTCTGGAGACTCTGGACACTGAGCTGCTAACTCCAGGCTTGCGAAAAGGGCTAGTATTACTACTGCTAGGACGTAACCAACCCATGCGTGCATGCCGATCGAGCTGTACTTCACCCACATCGCGCGAGTCATCAATGCATACACAAGTCACAGGAAGACGTAAGAGAACCAATCAAGCAGACGCATGCAAAGAAAGAGCTGCATGCATGCATGCATGCGTAGATGCATGGGGAGTCCGCCTCAAAAGGCTGCGAAAGAAAAGCCGTACACAGAGCTAGTAAGAGCTTACTTGCTTGAGCCAGCAGTCACCGGTCAACCGTCCCCAACTTACCCGCCACCAGACTAGCTACACCATCCATCGCCCATTTAATCCAAAGCAAAGGAGACATGCATGCGTATTCTCGCTTGTTTAAATACCCCGCGCATCTCCTGCCTCCCCTGCAAGTACGAATACTACTCGTGCTTGTGGAACGTACGCACGTACGTAGGTATACTAAGCTAGCTGGAAGCTGTATCAGCTAGAGGAGCTAAGTTCTGATGGGCAAGGGCACCCGAGCGATGGTGTTCTTGCTGCTGTCCCTTGTGTGCGCGGCGACCACTGCCGCTCGGCGTCAGCCCTTGGCCTGGAGCCCTGGCAGTATTAGGCCGGAGGATTGCGATAAGAAACGTGGGAAAGGTGGTGGTGGCGGCGTTGGTGCCGGTGGAGGTGGTGGCGTTGGGGGTGGTGCGGGAGGCGGTGTGGGCGATGGTGGTGGGCTTGGAGGAGGTGGTGGCGTGGGGGGTGGTGCGGGAGGTGGCGTCGGCGGTGGGCTGGGAGGCGGTGTGGGTGGTGGAGGTGGCATGGGTGGTGGGCTTGGAGGAGGTGGTGGCGTTGGGGATGGTGCGGGAGGTGGCGCCGGCGGTGGGCTGGGAGGAGGTGGCATGGGCGGTGGTGGTGGATTTGGAGGAGGTGGTGGTGTTGGGGGTGGTGCCGGCGGTGGGCTGGGAGGCGGTGTGGGTGGTGGAGGCATGGGCGGTGGTGCGGGATTCGGAGGTGGAGGAGGTGTTGGTGCTGGTGCCGGCATCGGTGCTGGTGGTGGAGGTGGAATTGGTGGGGGCGGTGGTTTCGGAGGAGGAGCAGGAGCCGGTGGTGGGATTGGCGGCGGCGGCGGGATTGGGGGAGGAGCCGGTGCGGGAGGTGGAGGGGGAATTGGCGGTGGTGGTGGGTTCGGGGGTGGATTCGGTGCCGGTGGTGGCGCCGGAGGAGGCGTGGGTGGAGGCGCAGGTCTTGGTGGCGGCGTGGGAGGTGGCGCCGGAGGAGGCATTGGCGGTGGTGCAGGCGGTGGACTCGGTGCCGGTGGAGGTTTCGGTGGGGGCGCTGGAGGCGGCTTCGGCGGTGGTGCTGGTGGTGGAGTGGGCGGCGGTGGAGGTGGAGGCTTTGGAGGCGGTGGTGGCATCGGTGGTGGCGCGGGTGGAGGCATAGGTGTCGGCGGTGGTGCTGGTGGAGGGAAGGGCGGTGGCTTTGGAGGTGGTACCGGCGCCGGTGGAGGCATTGGTGGAGGAGCTGGCGGTGGCGGAGGAATCGGTGGAGGAGCGGGCGGTGGCTTTGGAGGAGGCGGTGGAGCCGGTGGTGGATTCGGAGTCGGAGCAGGTGCTGGTGCAGGAATGGGCGGCGGGTTCGGGGCCGGCAGTGGTGCAGGAGGCGGGTTCGGAGCTGGCTGCGATGGCGGCACTGGTGGAGGTGCGGGAGCGGGAGCTGGCGGTGGCATCGGCGGGCGGAAGGGTGGCGGGAAGCACCACGGCGGAAGCAACGTTGGCAGTGGGAACAGGGGCGTTTGATTTCTCCACTGATGAGGCGCGCTTGCAGATGCAGTACGTGATGCCGTCGCGCTGCTGCTTTGTCTTGAGGACTAGCTAAATTGATTGGTTAATAAGGGGAAGGCGACTAATTTGGTGATTAGCCGTACTAGTTTCCTTTCCTCTCCTCTCCTCTCCTCTCTTTGATCTGTAGTAGGTCTCGTTTGTCAGTTGTCTTACGATTCTTTTGTCAGTTTATTTATGCCATTACTAAATGTTTCATTCAAGTTCCGTGTCATCGAATTCTTTTTCTCTCTATCCATCATGCATGCACATGTTGTTGGACCGTGTAATAGCGGAGTTGATTTGCTTAGGTTATGAACATTTTTTCGGCCTAGTAGAGACCACGTAAGACTCATTAGGCCCAGGTGAGAACTTGTCTTATACAAGCCCATGACTTGGCCCAGAGATTCAGCTGTGCAGGATTCTTTTCTTTTTCTGCATTTTCTTTTTAAGAATTTGTGCTTTGGTACCATGCGCTGTCCATTACAAATGGTGATCATACAAGAAGCCGAATTACGTGTGCAGTAAGACCGTGCCGTTAGATTGATCGAGCTACATACAAATGCTGTCGTGTTGCCACCAGCATATGTATATTTTGGGCTAGAGGTTCACTGGGCTTGGGTCACCCACACCAGTGAATATATAACCACTACAATAAGATAAAATAAAATAAAGCCTTTGCTTTTCCTGCCCTGGACGTTGTTTCAGACCTCCTCATCTTTTAAATAAATTTATAAAAATAGTTCTTTTTTCGATCACAGAAAGCGCGACAGATAACATGTGTAGATCTGCACAGCTATAACTACAACCCTACCAAATAAAATTGTTGCGAACTTGCATTAATTTGGAGCTAGGTCGATGAAGATCACTTTTTAGTTTTCTTCCATCTCTTTTCTTCATCCAATGATGGAACCATGTATATCATGATACGGTCTCTGGTCTGCTGGAGATGAATGATAGTGGAACGATTAGAGTAACTAGTGTCTGCCTGATCCCACAAACTAAAGGCAACACAACCTTTGAAAGCTAGTAATTGAGTGGGCATGCATGCCACCATGTTGACCAGCCGAGCCCCACGCATGCAGATTTGGGCCTAACCTTTTCCAAAATCCCCAGGTAAATGATCACTTCTACCGCAATCTACTAGTACTAGTACTAAAAAAATGGGAGTGATAGGTTATCTTATTCTTATACTAGCTGTAGGAATTAAAACCTGTCCAACAGTTGATCTCGTCTTTTGTCATGTAAGAAAAGGCTGATATATATTTATCTTTCATTGGTTGGGGTTAATTAGGTTAAATGTTTCTCCAATGGAAACTAGCTCGAAGTTCTTATAAAAGACAGTAAATTAAATAGATTGAGATCTACTAATAAACGTGCAAATTAAAGCAAATTTTAGCTACGAGTGAAGGAGAAAGCGCGCAACTTTTCGACGATGGGATCTAGTGTCCCCTGTTAAAGTTACGGAAAAAGAATACGAGAGGACGGTCAAGTAAGGATTTTATTGTTGTTGACATAAAGAATGTTACATGAATAAATTCGGATAAGAATAAGATGGGATTATCCAAATTGTCCTTTTGGAACCCACATGCCACTCTATTTAGATCAATAATCCTCATCATAACTATATTTGCGAGGTTTAGGCCCCAACCCTAACAATTTTTTGGATCCTTGTCTGGCCCATGCAATGAGTGTGACGTGGGCCATGCATGTTTTAGCACTGTAGTATAAACAAATCAAATAGGGTTTTGGCTACATTGTCTTCAACCTTTCAACAGTACGCAAATGATGGACCATTGGTCTCAAACAAAGGGCAGAGTAGGTTAATTTAGGACTTCTTTCTAATAAAATCAACCAAGTTAACTCTTGCATCAAAATAGAAACACTAAGGTGAAGTGGCAAGTACAATTCTAAAGAACTCGAATGCAAAAACAATTCAGAAAAGAGGATACACAAAACACATGGGAGCTACTGATCTGTTGTGGTTTTAAGAAGGAAAACGCCCTGTAAATATTTTTTGCGCCCTCTAGCTTTTAAGAAGGAAAATAGTGCTTCGAATCAGACCACAAACCTCAGCATTGCCACACGAATATTCTTCCAGAATTCTTATGGCAATCCTATATGGTATATCTCAATTAGTCATTTTAAATCTGGCATTCTCCAAAGAATATGTCTTTGCAAAATCTTTCAAATGGACAGCAAAAGTTCATACCTAATGAACACATGGAATATACATGTAGAGAACCAAAATAATGTTACTTAAATATACACGACTTGCTAATACAGTCGAATCAAAGCATAGTAAAATACACAGGAATTATTAATTTCTCTAGCTAACTCGAGCGCTGGTTGGGAATGGGAACTATAACAAGTGCAAATTAAGTGCAAACAAACTTAAGTATCAGAGAACACAACAATCGGAAGGGTTCACATCAATATCATCGCCACCCACAGACATATCGCCATTGTTTACTTGGAACCTTGTACAGTATGCAACCCAGTGACGTATGGAAGCAACGATGCTCTGTTTGTTTCCCAAAAATAAAATGAGAAAAAATGGCGCAGATATATTTGAATTCGTGCAGTCGTGCTGCTAATTAACCTGTCTGCCTCTGTGCTCCTGGTGCATGCCACTCCCACGAGGTAGAATAATAGCCGCAATAAACCTCTGCAGATACGGTCCACGATCTGGGGGAATTTTTAGTTTCTCGTGAAGTGCACCTCTGCTATTACTGCTGATCAATTTACCCGGAGCGAGACAGCAGACACAAGTCTTTCGCACCCGCTTGGAAATTGAATTTCATATGAAACCATTCAATTTTCATAGAAATTGGAAAATATTTCCGTATTTTAAATGAGCAGTCCAAAGGGACAATGTAGAAAACACCACTGTACCCTAGAGAAATTTCATGATTAAAATTTCATGTTTTATGTGTACATGTGTGGTGGTGTGTGTCTTGTAGTCGCAAAATATAAAAGTGCAAACTATCCATTAGAACTACCTGTTAAAGACTCGTAGTCGCCCTCAGTAGAGTAAGAAAAGGCAATTGGTTCAGTACATTTCCTTGTTCTTAGCTTTACTCTACTGGACGACTGATATCAAACTTAATAATCTCGACACCTCTGGTGCAGAAGACTAGTGCGCAAGAGAGGTGCTAGGCCAAAGAGGGCAAAAGGTAATTTTATCCAAGTAGTTAACATTGATCAAGTTGTAGGCGAGGTCACAGACGACCAAGCGGATGGGCACAGAGTCATAGGGGCTCACAGGTACAACAGCGGCGTGAGGGCTAGAGGAGCGTCCTCTGGCCGTTGCTAGTGTCGATGGAGAGGGAGGCGGCGCAATCCTTCAGACATCGTTGGAATGGTCAAATCCCCATAATGCAAAACCCTATAAGAGGAGGACGAGGACGACGATAAAGAGGATTAACCGCCACCGTCACTCGAGTCTGAGAGGAGGAGGCGCCGGAGCTGGGGAGGGGGCATCGGAGTCGCGCGAGAGAGAAGTGGCACCGTCACACTCGGAGAAGGAACTAACCGCCGGACAGAAATGACGAGGAGAACCGAGAGCCACACCTGATTGCTTGTGGGCTTCGTGACTCATATTAGGAAATGTATTATTTATTTATTTTTTACTTTATAGTTTTACCCTGATCAATGGATGACTAGATTTGATGGAAGTGTTAACACCTCTGTCGATGTCTAAGACCTAGGGTTCCTTAATCGAGCTTATGAAAATATAATTGTGGGCTCCAAGTAAACAAGATGAGGAAAACGATATATATGGGCGTTACTTCTTTATTAGCCAAGCGGCTCTACAGAGTATACATATTACAAAATAATTATAATTATCTATTCTGATTGCGAATGCTAATTGCCAATATTCCTTGCCAATTACTTATTCTGGTTGGAAATGCCAATTGCCAATGCTCTCAGATTGGTATAGATAGGCTCCCTATTTATGCTGGATGAAGACGCGACAGTTGTTTTTCATAGGGATGTCGTGTAACCGAGAGGTGTCTTCCCGCCAAATGGTGTCTTCTCGCCAAAGGGTGCCTTTTCCAGAGATAACTTCCTGATAGTTACACGTACCTGTCAGATAACTGTCTGCACGGTGATATGTGTGGGGATAACCGCTTGTCCCCTACCAGTTCACTGGTTAGGGTGACTATTTCGTTGGTCGAGGACGACCAGTGTGAGGCAGAGTTATTGACCACCTTGACCGAGCTGGTCAGAGACTTAACCGTTTGGATAAGGGTGGGTTTCGTTCTATATATTATAGGCTCTATGTATTATAGGCCTATTAATAGAGTATAGTCACGACCAATTGAGGGCCCAAATAAAGAACATACTTTTAATCCTCGTTAGCTAACCCCCAAGTCTTGAGAAGATAAGAGTTTATTACTCAAAGTTTTTCGTCTTTTGTGACCTTATGGGGTTATGTGCCAATTAACTGACTGTTTTAAGTGCTAATAAATGAGAAATCTTTGCACTTCTCTCAGTAACCGAACTGACGCTGACCATTTTTAATGTGTAATGCATATAAAGGGGAAGAAGGCTTTGTTTCTATACTTCATACTTTTAGACTTCTAAATCAAGAAAAAATTGATTTCAAACTTTTTCTTATTAGTTGAAAATTTTCATCTTTCGTCCTTATTTCTCCTCTCATCAATTGCGATGAAGAGCATGATCAAGAAAAGGAAGTGAAAACCTTCAATATCTAAAAAGAAGTTTGAGGATAACATCCCTGATTTCTTCGAATTCTATTATTTTCAAGCCTTTCTCTTAGCTCTTTAGGCTTTTCATCTCCCGTCCTTTTTTCTTTTCTCATCAGTTATGATGGAGAGTATGATCAAGGAAAGGAGGTGAAAAGTCTGAAGATCTAAAAGAAAGTTTGAGAATATCAATCCGATGTCAGTTATTGTTTATTAAAAAAGGTAGTTTTCATCCTTTTTTCGAAACCGAAATAGTTTCCAAAACTGACACATGTTAGGTTATATAAAGGGGGTAAATCCACTTTGATTCCTTACGTCTTTGTTGTCTTTGAGCGTAGAAGTAAGTTTTTAAGCACTTTGCAATTTCTGAGCTCTTGTCTTCGGTCCTTTTTCTTTTCCCCCAACTAATAGCCATGGACAAGTCGATCCTCACCGAGGGGAGGATAAAGGAACTTGAAGATTAAGGTTTGATCCCTCCTCATGAAATGCTGCGATAGGACCCTAGCGGGGAGGATATGAAGCCAGTGTCTCAGGAGGGGCGTCTTGTCCTCTTCACTGCTTTGGTGAAGTTAGGGTTTCGCCTCTCCAAAGTGAGTTTTTGGCCGATGTGCTAGATCATTATGAGATCAAGCTGCACCATCTTTCCCCAAATTCTATTCTGATTTTGAGTGTTTTCTCTCATCTTTTCGAAGCTTTCCTTGGCATTCGTCCGCCATTTCGTCTCTTCCGCTATTTCTATCAAAATACTAGGAATAGCAAAAGTCAGGATCTTTTTGGTAGCGCTTATTTTAAGCTCCAAGATAAAATGGCTTCTCAATATCCCCCAGTCCCGACCATGGACACATGGCGTGATTACCGACGGAAGTGGTTTTACTCCAAAATCCTTATGGATAGCCGTCTCTGATTCACCAGGAAAGCGACCTCAATATGGACAAGGGCCAAAGCGAAGAGGGAGAAGGATTTGTTGGTCCTTACTGATGAGGAAAATAACATCGTTAAGGTCATTACCAAGTTGGTGAAGGGAGGCTTGACGGGGCAAAAAAATTGTCTTTGATTTTCTATTCCACAAGGTGAGCCCCATGAAGTGGCGGTTCAGATTCGCTTGAAGGATGGAAGGCGACCAGGATTCAACCAAGGATGAACCTGAAGGTAAGGGGACTTTTAATTACCGTCCTCTTCCTTTCTTTATTAAAGGATTTTTTTCTGACATTTATGGATATTTTCTCCTGTCAGTTCTGACCGCCGAAGTGACTTGGTCAAGAATTGCATATATGATGCGTGTCTCCTCTGACATGTCCGACCGGGCTACTTTGGACAAGCAACCATCCAGTCTAATCGGACAGACTGAGGAATTCATTAATGAGCGCATCATGGTAAGTACTAAGAAATTTCTTTGGTTATTTTTGTTAATTCATCGTATTAATAGATAAAATCGTTTTCAGATGCATGGTCAGAAGCGAGCTGCTGACCAGTCGGAGGTCTCAGCTTCGGCTCTGTTAACCAGAAGGCGAGGACTTCTGCTAGAGGTGCTTCTAAGGCGGTGGATCCGACCACCGCTCGGGCTAGTGTTGACCCAACCAGCACTAGTCACGTCCTGGTACCAGCTAGCGCCATACGCTCTAAGCGTGCGCATGATTGGTTCCAGGGGCAAGAGAAGAGGGTAGAATTCGCTGCAGGAACACAGACGAGGACTTCATCCCAAGCGTGCTATAAAAATGGTTCAACTGCAATTGGGATCGTCCATATAGAAATCTTCTAACATTCCCCTTTGTCCAGGGTGAGAGAGAAGATTAAGAGGAGGAAGAAAACTCCCGATCAGTGGACAAGCGGATCTGACCATCGTTGAGGGTGAAAAATCTCTCAACTGGTAAACCCACTGGTCAGTCAAGCTTTATTTCCCGCGGAGGTGGTTGGTGCTCCTCCTGCGACATCAATGGAAATGGTTTGGATGACCACTGCTGCTGAGGTGTCTATGGTTATGGAGACCCATGACCGGCCTTGACCACCTGTGTCACACCTATGGTTTTGCCACAAGCATCTTCTTCTAGTCATTCTAACCAAGAGGAGTTCGAGCAAGTTTTTAATATCTTACAAGCAAAGGTATACATCTTATCTCATTTGTTTTAAGGAATATCGAGAAAAGGTAATTTTAATTCATTTGTTGTTTTGCTTTTTATAACACTTGTAAGAAATGCTCGACCTACTAGGTTGGCAGGCGAAGACTTTGGCCAAGGTCGAAGTTGAAATAATAAGAAGGTATGGATCTCCCTTATTATTTTTATATATTTTTTCTCTTTTTTGTTCTAATAGAACCGTTCCAAAACAGATAAAAAGAACAAATAAAGGAATTGAAAAAACAACTCTTGGTGGCTCAAAACACCGCCAAGGGATATGAGCTTGATCTCGTCGAGGTGCCGACAAGATCAAACATCTTGAAGAAAAGACTGTCATACTGCATGAAACCTTAAAGAGGAGAAGGTTCAAAAGCTCCCTAAAGAGTACAATATTACTTTTCAGGCAAAGGAGTCTGAAATAGCATGTAAGAACTATGTCTCAACCTACTTTAAAATTATTATTATTTATTATTTAGGAATTCTGAAAGCAACTTTTAATTTAAACTTTGCATAATTTAAAAACAATAAATGTCAGAGAATCTCAACTTTCTGAATGGGAATGAGAGAACGAAGACTAAATAGCAAAGGTCAGTGATGAAGAATGAAATGGATAATCTGACTGATCAAATAAAGCTCTTCGTAAAAGATTTGGCCACAGTTCAGAGAGGTTGGCAAACCACTTTGAAATTCATTTTTGAGCAGCGTCAGAAAATTACCACGAATTTAAAGGGGAAAGAAGCAAAGCTTACAACTCCTGATCCATCAGTTGATGACCTGGTCGCGGGGTGAATGACCGGTTGAAGATCATCCAAAGCCACATCCCGCGATGGCGCAGACTATCAAGACTGCTCTCTGAGCTTCAATTATCGTCCAAGTGACTGCCCATATCATCAAATTATGGCATTTTTACAAGGATCCAGTTGATTTCGAGAAACTAGTGCCTGACCTGAAGCTGACTACTCAAGAAGAGATTGATAAGAAACATGCAGAAGTAGCCTTTGCCGTTAAGATATACATGAAAAATGTAAAGACTACATTCAAGCAACATGTATGATATCTTTTGAATGAATAAAAAAAAATCTCTTTTTGTGTGTGTTATATTTTATCTTGTTTCTCATCTGCTTCTATATTTTTCTGAGTATATCACAAGCCCCCGACTATTTCTGTGCTGACCAGCAATGTGTTCGGAATACAAACAGTTATAGCATTGACGACCTGTTTTTTTCACGTAGTACTTGGTATTAACCAGCAGAAAATTGGAGATAAGATCATTCTAATGAGTTTTAATGCAGTAAGTGCTGGCTTACAAAAAAAATCTCTATTAGATGTTATCTCACAATACGATCAGTAACCTCGTACGTTGTTTATAGAGAGGTCGGGCAGATTATGACTTTGTGAATTCTCAGAGGATTATTAGACTAGAAACAAAATTGATATACAACATTTGTAAAGAGATACTTTATGTAAATGAAAAATATAGAAAAGAACTTATTTGCACCAAAAACCTGTGAAGATACTGGATGTTCCAAGTGTTTGACATAATTCTTCTATCTTCAATGGCAAGTCGAACAGAATCTGGTCCAGTAAATGATACTGCGGTAAAGGGACATTCCTATTTGGGAGATAACTTATGTAAGCTAGATTGATTCTGGATACACCTTAGAACCAAGTCTCCCATATTTAGTGTTCGTGGTTGAACTCTTTTATTATAATATCTTCTTAAGCCTTGTAAATAGGTTGCTACCTGATAAGTGTTCGATCTCATTTATCTTCTAAGAGATTGATATCATCTTCGCGCTGGTCGCCTTGATTAACCTGTTCATACAGAGAAGTCTGTGTAGAACCCAAATGAATCTCATTTGGCAACACGACTTCATCTCTGTAGACCAGTTAAAAGGGTGTTTCTCCTGCTGCTCTACTGGTCGTTGTGCGTATGGCCCAGAGCATAGAGTAGAAATCGTCAACTCAAGCCCTCGAGCGTTTGGTAACACGATCCAACACTCGTTTCTTTATACATTGTATAATTTGTCCATTGGCTCGTTCAACTGCTCCGTTCCTCTAAGGATGAGTAACTTAAGAGTAGCAAATTTTTGTGACTATTTCATCACAATAATCTTGAAACAAACTACTGACGAACTGTGATCCATTATCAGTAATTAGCCTTCTAGGTGCATCAAATCTAGTGACTATGTTTTTCACAAAGAATTTCTTTGCTTCTTGAGCCGTAATTGAAACCACAGGCTCAGCTTCAATCTATTTTGTTAGTGTATCGATCGCAACAAATAAGAATTTGAATCCATTAGCTGCTCTTGGTAAAGGACCTACTATGTCAATGCCCATGTCGCAAATGTTCATTATCAATCTCCATGGAACTACTTCATGAGCATCTTCCTCCGAACCCGCCAGAGGAATGACTGAAGATTTACCTCTTGATTCTTTGGGTGATTGTTCTTCCGCTTCAATCTCCGCCTAGATCTTTGCCAACTATGCTTAAGAAGCATACTCAGAATAGAAATCACACTTACATTCCTCTTCTGATGGGTAATCATTTGCAGCGATATGAGCATAATCCGCAAGGTCAAACCAATTTTTTTCATCCATCGTAGAGGATTTCTTCACCTTGATCACCGGAGGGCCCTCCTTCTAGCGTCAACTATCGATGTCTAAGATCTAGGATCCCCTAATCGAGCTTATGAAAAATATGATTATGGGCTCCTAATAAACAAGATGAGGAAAACGATATATATAGGGACGCCGTTGCATCCCTTGGCTAATAAAGAAGCAATCTCCATATATCATTTTTCTCATCTTGTTTACTATGAGCTCACAATCATATTTTCAAAAACTCGATTAAAAGACCCTAGATCTTAGACATCGACAGTCTCCACCTCCGAGGGAACCAGAACTCGTAAGAAAAACATACAGCCAGATGCAGTAAAAATACTCTGCTATTACAGTACTCAAGCCTGTGGATCTCGTGTTTATGCCCTTATGGTCCCATAAGTTCTACATTCTGGTTACCTGTCCATACATTCACCGATGCACGTATGTACAAGATCTGTTTTAAGCATCATTATGCATGCTTACTTCTCGGTTTAGTTCATCGACCGATGCATACGTACGCCGTATGACCACTAGATCGATACACAAAATCACATGGCACATGAAAGATCTTTAGCTTCCGGCCAAAGTTGCTGTTTCCTGGGCGCGCTGGTTCATCTGAATCACCTGATGGGAAAAGCATGTACATGATCTAACATGCATCTATTACTGCTGTCGTTATATAGTACCAAAAGTCCTTTTTATTCGTGTTCGCATGAGTACTATTTGATATGCACAAATGCAGACAAAAAGAGTGACACTATGAAAGTTAGTTGTGTGCCAAACTGCCAATAAGGCCTCATTTTGAATACAGAATTATTTTGTATTCCCACAGAAATTAAACTCTTTCTTGTAAAATTCGGACAAATTTTTTGAATTCCCTGGATTCTAAGTAAAGCAATATATATATATATATATGCAGTTTTGACTATCCTACTCTTCCAAGTGCTACGGTGTTCCTTAAGCATTTTTTTTTGTGAGGTCATGCTCCGAGGATGTTGATGTATTTTAATGACAATTGAAAACTTCTCTTTCACTTACCATTCTTCATATTTGCTGCAAGGGTGAATGTAAGGGGAAAAATGTTGTACTTTCTAATTTTTGTAGTTAAGAGTTTGTTTTAAACTTCAAACAGGATTTTACTCCATGTCGGTGAAGTATAAAAGAGGGGGAGGAGTAGCGAGTAGCTCTGCTCGTCACGTGTCGGCAAGCACGTGCGGTGGGGCCAGCCGTGCTCCCCACCGTTCTTGGGCCGTACGATCGCCGGCGGATCTTCTTGGTCGGCCGTCAGATGCACCTCGCGATGCGTGGGCGTGGAAAGAGAGGCCCGTCCGGAAGACGACAAAAAGGACCTCCACTGCTCACTCCGAGGAGAGCACGCCTCACCTTTCTCTCTTTCTGTTTTCTTTTCCTTACTTGATTTCCGTGAAATTTCTCAACAAATTGCAAAGTACTCGTACGAGAAACCCCACCCATCTAAGCTTATCGCCTTATCTAACCGAATTAATTTTGTGCTTCGCTTCATTAGCAATTGAAATGGCAGATTAACTCATCAATCGCGTACTAGCGCCACGATATGCGAGCAAGAACAAAGAGTAATCCCTCTAAGTTTATAAACCTTATTTCTTAAATGATCCCGTCTATAAATATAAAACGTACTTTATATTCTAACTAGTATAGTGCCTCTGTCTTCCGGTTTTCTTTTCTCAGCACGTAATATATGGTCTTTTCCTTTTCTAGAACGTTTATTTCCTTTTTCTTAATTCCAGAATATTTGTTTTCTTTTCCTTGAGATGATGCTGGAGGTGGGGGGAGATCTGTTGTGGATCACAGAGATGAGTTAGACACATTAAACAATGGCCATCGGATGTGGGTGAGTAAAGTTGAGGAAAGATCTGAGAGGTTAATTTTGATGGAGGTAAGTTTCTGGGGACGTTTCGCTGGGTGTATGAAGGTTGAGTTATCTCTAGTAAGGTGTATTATTTGGAGTGGACGTAGAAAAGAATGCTTAGGTGCATTATAAAGGAGTATAGATATAAAATTAGTGTGATATTTTCTTTATACCTCTAATAAATATCTATATTACTTTACATTCTCTATATGCATGTATTGAATTAATACTTAGTGATAATAATTAGATATAATCTAGCAATTTTTAATGTCTATGTGTGAAGAAAAAATATGTCTTATAGATTTTGACAGATAATTACCTTAATTTTGGGAGGGATTATCTTATTATTGTTTACATCCCGGTGACAGACGAATAGCAACAGAGAAAGTACGTGGTCAAATCATTTGGATTGTGACCCATAACATCTTGTGCATGTTTAGACCATGATAATACTGTATACTAGTTCCGTTCCTAATGGATTTTATTACATGTTCATACACTTCTGCCAATACATATATAATAAAACTATATTATCTATCTTTATTATATCCTTTGATCGTATGTCTTAGTCTAGTATACGGTAGTAAATGATATTAAAAATAACTAAAGAAAAAGATATAAAAAGTAAAAAAATTATATAAAAAATGTAGAATGATATGTATTCGAGAACCGATGGTATTGATCAACTTAGCCAGTGTCTCATGCACGGTTATAATTCCCCAGGAGCGCTCAAATAGTCAAATCTCGATGCAGGGAAAACAAAGGAAAATTTTATTTTTTCTTTTTACCGCAGCCAGTTTAACATCGAGGGATAAAAAGGCTGAAAAGTTGATTGAGAGGAGAGAAAACAAAATCTGAGGCGAGTGGCCCCACAGGCAGGGTCAATGAGCTTTGTCAATACTAGAGGTGGGCACTAGGGTTGGGTTTTTTTGGCTAACTCGAGGCACGGCGGCACGGCCGGTCTAATGCCCTACCTGGTACGACACTGTAGCACGGGCTATGCTGGGTCTGAGAACGGGATATGATGTGCGGCACGGCCCGGCATGACACTGTAGCACGGGTCGTATCGGAGCCTGATGAGGACATCACAACTACAGATACGACCACACCTGGTTGGACCAACTCCAACACGTTATCCATAGACCAAGAAGAGAGAGATATAAAATATATCACGTTCTGGAATCCAATTCGGTATCCGGATACCAATCTGAAATAAAATGAGCATAATTTTTGCATAAAATGTTCAATTGGAGAGTTCTTGTACTTGATTAAAAGCTTACTCCGAGATCTTTCCAATGGATTTGACCCCACCTAAAAATTCCTTCGGAACACTCCGCAATCATCAAAATAAGTCGGATCAACTTTTCATTCTGAGTCAAACTTGGGCTTTGGGTTTTATAAGAGTCCTATTCGACCACTCTTTTGTGCTGGCCGAATCCCACTTCTCTTTTACCTATATATAGCTAGAGAGTTCCCCAAATTACTTGGGTTTTGTTAAGTTGTAGTTTTCCTTGGTGAAACTATTTGGTATTCTCTTGTTCGGTGAGATCAAGAGCAATACCGTGCTTTAGAACCCCACATCAATACTTCAATTATATTTACAATTTTAGATTGCTTTTGCTTTGTTCTTGCTTGTTCTCCGATTGTTTGTAAGAATTGATCTTCGTGATCAGGTCAATCGGGTTTTGCCACGGTTGATAACAATTCGGAGTTTGGTTCAGCGATTGCTTGACGTCGGTCGTATTTCGGTCGTTTCCTGGATAATGAGGGTCGTCTCCACTAATCGATAGTTATCCATCTCACCGAAAGATCGGGACATCCAATAGTCTCATCAGGGCCGATGACCCTGGTCATGAGGAAGAAGCCCAGCATGAAGGTCACCGACCCGCAAGCATGAGCGCTCTAGACGCACCAAGCTTCATGGACGCAACCCCCATCACCGACACCTAAGAGAGAAGGGCAAGAGGGCAGAGAGAGCGGAGAGAGACTGAGACGGTGCAAAAAGCTGCTCTCTTTCTCATCTATCTCTCTCAGCTCTCTGTTTCACCCGATTCTCTTAATCTCTCTCTCTCGCTCGTCTGTCTCAATCTCTCTCGCCTGTCTCCCTCACTCCCTTTCTCGCCCATTGCCCCGCTCTCGCCTATGTTCAGCACAATCCCCTCGCCCTATGTAACTGTTTAAGAATAAATAAATTTATGTTCATTTTTTTCAAAATATTTGTGTCCACTGCCTCAACTTCATGCATCTCCGGCTCCTTTCCTCTCGTTGCAATAGTGCAAATAGGTCAAGTTTGAACCGGCACGACATAAAACAGGCACAAAATACAAATAGACCATGTCCAGACTCGCCGAAGACGAGTTAGACCGGTACGAAACGACACAGCAGGTAAAATAGATCGTCATAATTTGATATACCGGCATCGACGCCCGCCTCTCGACTCAATGCCGGGCCATCGCTTCCCCGTAAAAGTGCAGTAATTAATGCTTACTAATTCGTGCCCCTCCGTCCCTGCCCGGTGGGTCCCCAGTGGTGCTAGCCACAGTGGATGCACGCGTGGTGGGTACGTGTACGAACTACTGCTCAGCTGGGCCCGCCGCTCGCATCGCATCATCGCCCACACGGCAATCATTCGCTACCATGACTTTCACGATCAGATCAGATGCTCTAGTGTAGAGTAGAGTATTAACTTTCACTGCTCAAGTAATACATTCTCGCTCGGAAGACTGAGATACTCCCTCCGGGTTCAAAAAATCACGTCGGTTTATGATACATGCAGCCAAATTTTTAAAATTTTAGATATTCATATCTTTTTGTATATTTAGATTAGATGCATGAAAATTATATGTGTAAATTTGTCTTAAAATGTAATTTTTGTAATATTATAATTTTGTTTTTAAATATATTACAATAGAAATTAGTGATTAAAGTTGAGTTTCGAGGACCGTATCGATATCCAAAATGACAACTATTTGTGATCAGAGAGAGTATATTTTTTTTTGTCCGAATTGACTAAGGCATTTTGTTTTGTTGAAGTTAACTTTGTTAGCAGTGTCATAGAGTCTGAAACGAGTGTTTAATTCGCTACCAAAATCGTAGTTTGTCATATTTTTTTAGCCTCATGCTACACGTGTCGTAGACTCGTCTTTTTGTTAAACTTACACTTGTTAAGTTGAATTTTGTTGCCATGCAAAATTAGATAAGCTATATTTAACTAAGTTAGCAATGATAAAATAAAGTTTAAGCCAAATAGACCCCGAACTTCCAATCAAAGGACTGTGGTAGTACGGCTTCTGCGAGTCACCGTGTCGTGCAGTCGTGCTCCAAATGCTCGATACAACAGAAGCATTGGAGATGTTTAGTGATGCAGGGCAGGGTTCAAAAAACCGTCGAAAACCGCTCGGTTTTCGCGAAAACCGTCCGTACCGAGCCGGTTCGGTAATTAAAACCGCTTTCGGAAACCGCCGGATGAGCGATAAATTTTAAAAATTTGAAGAAATTTAGTAAACAGTGTCAAAAAATTTTGAAATTTTTTCTGTGCGTTCCTGTGGTAATCATAATGATTCTATAAAATTTTCAGATTATTATCACATATGTAAATTTTTTAAAAATTCTGACAGTGATACTGTCACAATATATGCTCTTCAGTTTTTTATTTTCTAGGGGCACAAAATGAAGTCTAATATTTCTTAAACTTTTTTTGTGATGTTATAACGTCATTAAAATGATTATGTAAAATTTTGAGATGATGATCAGATATGTGTATTTTTTAAAAATTCCGAAAGTGCTATTATCATTGTATATGCTCTTCTGTTTTTGATTTTATATGGGAAATAAATGAAGTATAATATTTCTAAAAATTTTAGTACATGATCCTTTAGAACTATTTATATTTTCATTAAAATTTTAGAATATAATAAATCATTTTACTATTTATAAAAATCGTGATGTATTTGTTCCTTTTCATTAATTTCATTTTTAGATTTTTAGAAGAAATAAATGATTTAAAAAATTATAAACATTTCTCTTAGGTGTTTTATAGATTAATTGGGATTTTTCACATTTTTAATTTTTTTTGCAATTTTTTCAATTTGTTCTTATATTTTCACCATTTTTCCTTCATCGTCGGTTTTGATGTTAGTTCATGTAGGTCGAATATGTCATTTTGTGACAATGGAAGAGTGACGAAGCTATACTTATACCTACTCCACAACTTCAATTTAAATGCATTATAATGTAAATGGTGTTGATAAGTAAATGATAGTGAAATTGCGAATGATTTTGCTTTGTAGTTATGTAAATGCCGATTTTTGCACTTGTGTGATTGTAGTATTGCAATAAAAGATTACTTATTGACATATTATTGCTAAATACATAACTTACAACTTCTAATTCACTAAAATATAGCAAAGGTCATGTCGATTTTTTTCCAAATTTAGAAGAGATCATTTTGGAATTTTTTCACGTTTTCACATACCTTATTTATATATTTATTACATTTTACTCAATTTTAACCTTCCTGTATTTCTACAAATTTTACAATATTTTTTTGTATTTTTCCCAATTTTTTGATTTTTCCCCAATTTTCCAACCTCGGCGGTTTTGCGGTTTTCTCAAAACCTTTCGGTTCAGCGAAAAACCGAAGCGGGTTTCAAAAACCGCGGTTTTCGGGATTTCATTTGACCAAATTTCAAAATTTTCAAATTTGCAAACCGTTCGGTTTTCGCGGTTTTCGCGAGCGAAACGAAAATGTGAACCCTGCTGCAGGGCACCTGACCGTGCTAGGTGTTCATCCTCTGGCACGGTGAGCAAGAACTGTGGTCGCATGAGGTTCACAAAACCAAATTCCAAAAAACCGTTTGAAATTTGAAAATATTGAGTCGAAAATCACTCGAAAATCGTCAGAAATCGAAGAGTTAAGAATTCAAACTTTTTAAAAAAAATAAAAAAAAAACTGATTGATTTTCATCGAAAATCGACCGGCCAATGGTGGGTGCTGACCACTACGGCGTTGACATACGATTTTGACCTAAGATCGATCGATTTGACCAAAAACCGATCGGTTTTAACCGAAAATCTACCGTTTTACGTTGTATTTTTTTTTTTTTAATTAAACTGATTTACCAACTGATTTTGGATATCGAGCTGACTCGATACGGTCGAAAACCGCAGTTTTCAAACGATTTTTGACGGTTTCGTGAGCCTGGTAGCATGTTTACCTCCGTTTTCTTGCTTGGCATCAATCACCCATCCTCTAGATCAATGGCTCTCGCCAACAAGGCTATATGTAATTAAGGTAAATACGAGGGATTTTTTGAAAAAGAAGCCGATGTGGCACAGCTCTTGTCGTGTGGATCTCTTCTGCCATAAGATAGATAATATAATATTATTGTATCTATGTTAATTAGAAAGACCTTGTGTACAATCAACAGTCTAAGTAATTTCATCACTTCTTGTAGTATAGCCAAATGACAACTAAATAAGGCATTTGTTGTATTGTTGAATAGGGCATGTCAATGGCTCGATGGGAGGATTTGAGAAAAGTTTATGGTTTTGTGAGTAAAACTTGACGTGTTATCCAACTAAAAATCCACCCCGCTCCTCCCCGCCCGCAACTAAAAATGGTTTATATTTATGAATGATACTATAATAGGTTTAATTCATTTACTTTTTGTTTTTATCATGTGTTTGCTTTGAATATGAATTTTGCTCTAACTGATTGACTTTATAAGTTAGGGGATAATAGAGAGCTCTATTTCTATTTTGTTTTCGCTTTTGCTTTCCTGTAGTGGACTTCTGTGATTTCTGATAATAGAAATCGGGAGGGTTTGTTGCCCTTCTATTATTAAAAAAAACCGGAGAGCTGGATTTGAGGAAGAAATCATAGTACTTGACATGTTTTTTTATAGTATTCCAGGTACTACGTTATATAAGTATGTCTTTTAGCTAGATAATGATTTATTAGTTGTTTCTGATTTTATAAAAAAAAATAAAAATTGAATCACCTAACTTCAAGTTCAATCAATATAGGTTTTGTTATATCTATACATATTATTCTTCATCAAAAGAGGAAAAGGTATATCCAATTATACAGCTGAAAGCCTGAAAATTCTAAGGAGAAACACGTACAAGGAATGCACATTACGCAAGCACACGTGGACGGTTTTGTGCTTGCAGAAGATCCAGCTCGTCAAAGCTTAGAGCTGTTCCAAACTGATTGAGATCTTCTGTGCTTGCAAGAAAGTGATTGCAACCCCAGTTTCATTTGTACTACTAGTAGGTATTAAAATGTGACTAGGGTATTTTGTGCTGCTGATCTAAAAAGAAGTGATTGTAACACAGTAACTGAAGGGTATTTTGTGCTGCTGATCTAAAAAGAAGTGATTGTAACACAGTAACTGCTTTAAAACTACACTTCCATTGCTTTTTTTTCTTTTCTCTTTTGCATAAGGATCTGAATGGTGCATGCAAGCCACAGAGAGGAGGAGGGTGTAAAGGATCCAGCAAATTAACGGAGTTAACCGTGCAAACATAGGTTGACGGGCATGCGCAGAGTTCTGTCATGGGATTTTGTGAAGCATCTGAAAATTTGCGTGATGCGTCGGGTTCTGCGTCCACTGTCACCTGGTAACTCCTGTCGAAACCAAAACCAAGCAAAAGATTTGTGACGTTCGTAGCAATTCAGAACGTTATAGAACTAAATCAAATCCATCTTAATCGATAACTCGGATAATGTTCAGAAGTGATTTTGCAGGAGTTTGAACCCAATTATAGCATTGAGACATAAGCCAACGTTGTTCCGTTTATGCTTATGGAAGTTGGCCAAGTAGCCAGTGCCTACTGCCTACACCATGAGGTACTACTACTGCCTACCGGAGAGACGCAAGTCAGTAACAGTGAAAACAAAGCAACACTGTATTCCTTCTCCAAAGGCCAAAGCTACTCTTTTTTTTAAGGGAAAAGAGGTCCGTGTGTACTCTGCTTTAAGAAAGCAAGTTCACAAGAGGAACAGATGCAGAGAGGGAGAAAGAAAAAAAAAAGAAAAAGTTGAATTACCACGAGAGTATGTAAACTGGCCAAATCACTTTATACCTTTGCATCAGTAGTAGTAACTAGAAATTCATGCGCTGCGTGACACGCCGCGGGCGCTGCTTTCCACGCGAGAAAATCGACAAAACGCGCGACTGACGCTCCACACACGAGTAAATCGAGAAAGCGCACGAAATGATCTGAAAATAAGATTTTGTTTTTCGCAAAAGGGTTTAAACGTAATGCTAGAAAACCAAAAAAAGGACATAAATGCGATGCATATTTTTCTTTTAAAAAAATAAACGTTTTTTTCTTACAAAAAGGACCTAAACGTAATTTTAATTTTCCTAAAAAGGACCCGAGCGCTATTCCTAAAAACGCTAAAAGGGCATGGACGTAATATGTAATCTTTTTCGGGGAAAAGGATAAAATCGTAATTTTTTTTCGAAAAAGGATCTATTCGTAATTTTTAAATTTTTGAAAAGGACCCGTTTGCGAAAAAAAATTGGCCGGCTCGGCTCGCCGCGAGCCGAGCCGGCCCCTCCCGGCTCAAATCGCCCAGGAGGCTCGAGCCGAGCCGGCCCCTCCCGGCTCAAATCGCCCAGGAGGCGGGGATTCTTCAACATGTAGTATAGGTATGATTCAGGACAGCTCCGAGCTTAGAGAAAAGCTTACACACTGGATGTTTTCCTTTTCTTTTCTCTTTTTCTGCATCGCAGCAGCAACAGAAAAGAAGAGAAAAAGAAAACCCCTAAAAGTTCAATGATTGTGAGTACGTAATGTGATCCAATAAGAAATTGGGAGGAGATGATTATGGAGTATGTTACATGTATCATTTGGTGGTGGTAGTATTAGGTAGGAGGATTGATTGATTCTTGATGCAGATTTAATTTTTTTGCTCCTCCTTTTACCTGAAACATGTTCTGAAATCATGGAACCGCTCATGTGCAAGGGAGTAACTGTGCCAATTAATAAGTTTGAATGAGTTGCACTAGTACAAGTTGCACGCATGATAGTAATGTATTTTGGGCTGAAAACTTAGGCTTGTTCTAGCCAGCTCCCTGGTTGAAAAGCGTCCAGATTCATCGAACGGTTGAGCATACTCTCCTAGCATATTCTCGGAAGTAAAATGGTGTTCACTCGAATTATTTTGTCTCAGTTCCAACTGAATCAAATGACAATGTGCTCGAATATCGAAAGATGAAAATGAGCCTAGGTTCAACGAATCCAACATTTCCCCACTTCAAAACAAAACACACTATTCTGTCGAAATTTGCTCGATTTCCAGATGCTCGTATTGATATGAAACATCATCCTATGCTACATAAATTGGAAATAGCATCGTGTACGAGAAACTATAACACCAGCCTGAAATGAGAGTCTTGACTCTTGAAAGCAAGCTACGGTATTGTACAGTAGAGTATGGGGCCAGACCAAGGCCATCCTTGAAGGCGTATATGCCGTATTTATGCCGTACAGCACAGGCAGCGCAGTTAAATGTTACGTCTGCTTCCCTTTCTCTGACATCCATGAATGGGAGTTGGAGCTGCGTGGTGGTGTATTTCAGAAGCCAACCCCCTCTCCTCTGCGTCTCTGATTTTGATGCATGCAAATGGACACACACAGCAGAGAGAGAAAGGAGAGAGAGCATCAGTTGTATGAGTAGTAGTAGTACAGTGTGATTTTACTGCAACTGTGTTCCCGTCCCTCTCCTCTCCGCATTTGCTTTTGCTTCCTTCCCTCTCCTCTCTCTCTCTCTCACGCAGAGCCAGGAGGATACTGCTGGTAAAAGCGAAAGAGGAAAGAAAAAGGTGAGGTGGTGGGGGGTGCTTGCTCCCTCCTTTCCCTTATTTCTTGGTCACGAGTCGGATGAGGAGTTGCATTTCTGAGATGGGATGAGAGATGCCGTGTTGGGAAGTTTCTAGCATTTGTTGACGAACTGCGATCTTGGAGAATGGCCGCCGAGATGCAAGAACGCGTTGTTGATTCGTCAAATGGGGTAAATTTGTGATCGTTTTGTGTTCTTGACCCGGTTTCAGGAGGTTGGTGACTCCCCGGCGATGTTGCGGAGGATGGTGTCCGAGCAGGGCCCGGACTCCACCGGCGTGGAGGGCGCCAGGCCCCGCGGCGGTACGCTGTTCGCCGTGCCGCGGCTGTTCGTCGGGTTCGCCGCGAAGCGCGCGCCGGACGGCGAGTCGTCGCGGAGCCCGACGTCGCCGCTAGACCCCAAGGCGCTCCTGCTCCGGTCGCCGAGGACGTGGGACTCGGAGCCGGTCGGGCTCGGCCTCGTGGACGCCCTCGCCGGCGACGCCAAGAACTGCCTGTTCAGCCCGCGCGTGCGGCTCAAATCGTACAACTCCCTGCCCAAAGACTGCAGCGGCAGCGGCGGCCATTCGCACCCGGAGCTCGGCAAGACGATGTCTTGCCCTGCCCCGGACACTGCGGCCACCGCCGGCATGTCGGTGCCGTGCAGCAGGTTCTTCCACGGGGATCTGAAGTCTGGTCCGGAGGCCACTCGGTTGGATGGCGCTCACTCCAATGCCAAGCGGCATTCCTTCGATCACAGCAAGTTCCCGGGGCCGGGGTCGCTGCCGGCGTCGATCGCCTGCGGCGCCCGGCGGTTCATCGGGTCGGTCTCGGCGAGCGAGATCGAGCAGTCGGAGGACTACACTTGCATCATTGCCCGTGGCCCGAACCCCAAGACGACTCACATCTTCGGGGACTGCATTTTGGAGCCCCATACGGTTGGGAAGATCGACGAGGCCGCCAAAGGGAAGGAAGGAGCTGCCGAGTCCTACTGGGTGGTCAAGTGCGCCGTGGAGGCCGCCGCTGGCGAGGACTTCTTAAGCTCCTGCTTCACTTGCAAGAAGAAGCTGGAAGGCAATGACATTTACATTTATCGGTATGTCGATGCGATCATTATCTTGTTCTGTGACACTGAAGAACTGATGGCTCTTCTCTATTGCATCACTTGCATCATTTGGAGAAGTATTTCGGGTTGAAGATATTTTGTGCAGACTGAACACTGATCTGAGAGAACCCAGTTCGTCGAACGAATTGCAGCATTGTTCATCTGGGAGCATTCCTAATTCTTTTGGGAGGAGAAACTTTGTTATAGTTGAATTTTTGGCAATTCAAAATGAAATAGTACATTGAACTGAACAACATGCTGAATTATTATTAGATTCCATTCTTTTTGGTTGGAGATGATTGCCAACTAAGAAATGGTAATAAACTGAACAAATTTCTTTGCTGTTTCATTCACCCGAGAGCAATATTTGGTAGAGCAACTATTGCTTCTATGCGTCTTCAGAAAGAAAGGCACACTGAACAATTTGTTGTGTGCTCTTGCAGTGGTGAGAAAGCATTCTGCAGTGCCAACTGCCGAGACCAAGAGATCCTGATCGAAGAGGAAGCCGAAAACAACACCGCCAGCAGCTCACCTCGCTCGTCCTGCTCGTCCTACCACGAGGACATCTTCATGGCCGGCCTTGTCGTCGCGACATGACCCCCCGATGGCCGACCGATGCACCGTTTCGCCGCGACAAGCACTCAATTTTTCCCCTTCCTACAAGGGGATAGATGATCCTATATGATCGATCACCAGTGCACATTGCCATCATCAGTTTCTTGTTTTTGATTTAGCAACTGAAGAAGAAGAAACGGTGTTCTTGGTGGGTTACTGTCACTTGGGATGAGCCGCTGCCTTTTTTACTAGTCCTGAAAACTTGCAGAGATCTGGGCTTTTTAGAAAACGGAGGTCGCCTGCCTGCCTGTAGTTCTGTAGTTTTGATCCTAAGGCTGCTGGACAGTGCCCCCTCCCCCATCCTTTTTCTTCCTCTTTTTTTCTTTCTTTCTCCTCTTGGCAGCAGTGACAATGTCTGCATATTGCTACACTAGTCTTTGAGATAATGACATTGAGCTGCTTTGGGTCATTTCCATCCTCCTTTTACTTTGAGCAGTACTGATGCAAGGACATGATGATGATGGTTTAACTGACTTGATTTGCTTTATCCACTAGAATTAAAAGGCAACTTTTTTGCCTTGGCCTATCAAAACCTAGCTTGGCCTAAACAATGAGTTAAATGACTAAATCAAGAAAACTGTTGTCATAACTATGGGTGGAGTTTCTCACAGAAGTCATTTTAGAAGCTCGTCAAGACAGTCCAGGAGCTAGGGCAAACTGACTATCGGACTAGAATATAACTGCCCAACTAATATACAGAGCAATACTACTTGCGAAAGATACTCCCAATCTCTTCAAGACGTCAGACGTCTGATTGATTTGTTACAAATAGTACAGTGCTGATTTTGATGTGGGAGCTTACTGCTGAGTGCTGGTATTGATCTTGGCGTCTATTCATCAGGACCAGAAATTTCCATGGCTGACAGAGGCCAAAGATGCAGCAGGGCAGAATTAAGGAAGTATTGCTGAAATCTATGGTCAAATCAGGTCATTGCTGCGAGCGAGGGTAGATCCAATTTCACCTATTTCTACAAATGGGCTGTGTTGATCTGAAAATAGGCCTGACAGAACAGAACAGTTGTTATATTTGGAAGGAGCTACTTGTGTATTGAATTTCAGGGCCGGCCATACCTTTGCCACTTTTTTATGGACAGTGCTGCACTCGGGGAAACGTTTGCTTGCATCTTTTTATTTATAGCAGAAGCCGTTGGATCCATCCGTGCTTCTGCAAACGACAGGTGCATCAGCATTGGTCGATGCAATGGAACAATGAACTGCATCTGCTAAACTGTCCATCGGCCTTTCGGAAAGGCGTGAGAACCCTAATCATCCTCACTTGTTGGCATTGGTGGAAAGAGC
This sequence comes from Otatea glauca, assembly GCA_036346275.1. Classification (NCBI taxonomy): domain Eukaryota; kingdom Viridiplantae; phylum Streptophyta; class Magnoliopsida; order Poales; family Poaceae; genus Otatea; species Otatea glauca. Next base: position 60,413,497 of record CM070712.1, read on the forward strand.
GTAATAATAGAATTTTCCGTACAATTTGCGCAATCCATGGAGAAATTATCCAATCAGTCAAAGACTAGTCCTCTAACTAGGTATTCGCAGGAGCGAAGCATCTCAAAATCCTGTTATACCGTCTTACCTAGTAATTTTTCACTTTTCTTTCGATGCAGTCTCCTGCACTTTGTAATCTCTTTAAACAATGTTTCTTTTTTTCCCTCTTCTTAATATAATCACAACTCGGCTGTTTTTTTTAAAAGAGCATTTGTTGATGCATTTGGCATTTCCCACCGTATCAGTCGCCAAATTGAATATTTTGCAGCACATTTTTACTACAGTGAAGAAAAGGGAAAAAAATACAGGGAACACACTTTTAAAATCTGAGGTTCCATTAGGAACGCATGAATTTCAAATAAAACTATTTATTTTAAAAAAAATAGAAAAAATTCCTTCGTTCTAAACATAGCTAAAGCCTAATGTTAAGCCCAACAAAGATAAGCAACTTGCTTGGGCTTCACTCGAAAGACCACAAAACTACCACCGCAAAAAGGCCCACTAAGAGCCCATATTCCCCTAACCCTACTGGGCCGGGTACGTGGCCTAATTCCGGACTCACACTCCGGATCAGTTTACCCCTCGAACTCGCCCCCCGCCCCCCCCCCACGAAATTTTTTTCCTTTAATATTTTTCTTTAATCTTTTTTTCAAAACTAGGTGTCAGAGCAAAAAATTTGCGAATTGGGCTCTGTCGCCAGATATAGGCGATCGCCCGCATATCTGAGCGATTAGTGCCCGCGATTTTTCCTCCATCTGCGGTCAATTTCTAAAAAAAATCATAACTTTTTTATATGATGTCGGATGGAGATGAACTTTATATGAAAATTGTAGCTCTCGACGGGATCTACAACTTTTGTATACAAACTTTTTCAATTTTAAACCATTTAGATGGTTAAAAATGAGATAGAATGTTCAGATCTAAAACAGATCTATTTTATATCTGAACATTCCATCCCTTTTTTGACTATCTAAATGGATTCAAATGAAACAAATTTGTATACAAAAGTTGTAGATCCCGTCGAGAGCTACAATTTTCATATAAAGTTTATCTCCATCCGACATCATATGAAAAAATTATGATTTTGTTTAGGAATTGACCGTAGAGAGAGGAAAAATCGCACGTTCAAAACCGCACTAATCGCCCGTATGTGGGGCGATCGTCCGTATATGGGGCGATCGCCCCATATACGGGCAACCGACGCCTAAATCTGCAATTTTTTTGATCTGACACCTAGTTTTGAAAAAAAAGATTAAAAAAAATATTAAAGAAAAAAAATTCCCCCCCCCCAGACCGGAAATCCTTAAAAAACCCTTCAAAACAGTCGCTTCAAAACTCGTGCGAGGCAAACTCCGTTAGGGTAAAATCGTCATTTCAATGACCCGACACCATTACGCCCACGGCCAATTGGCTCCCACAGTCCCAACAATACCAACTCCCCAAATCACCCTCGTAGAGAATCTCTTTAAGATTCAGGCAGGCTCAAAAGCGTAGGGGCAAAAGAGTGATTTCCTAACCAAAAATGGTTCCTCTTCTGCTCCTCCACCTGCTTCGCCTTCGCCTCCGAGATGGCCAAGTCCTAATCCCCTATTCCATTCCACCACCGCCCTTTCCGTTACTACCTTTGCTTCTCGAAGTTCAAACGCGACTGCTACTGCCGCGCTGCGAGGCGGGAGGCGGGGAGCTGGGGTTTTTGGGGGCAGGATGGGGTACCTCCTCCTCTCGCCGTCGCCGCCGCTCGCCATCCGGTACGCCTCCTCCTCCATCGGCTGTCGCCACCGCGTGCGGAGTGGCGCGACAGTCGTCGCGTCGTCTGCCTCGCCCGATGGTGGGATGCCTCCGTCTCAGGCGGCGGCGTACGTGCTGGCGCGGCGGGCCGTGCTCCTAGGCATCTCTGCGCTGCCTCTCCTCCGCCTCCGCGACACCGCCGCTGCGGCGGCCGCGCCCAATAACGGGGATCTCGTGACGGGTTAGTGCCATTCTCCTTGCGGGGATTCGCATAGCTTCCGTGCTCTATGTTGTGTTTGTCTTAGCTTCGAGCCTTCGATCCTATTCTGTCTAATACTGTGGAGTAATATGTGAAATCCTTATGCAATTCTATGGATTGAGGTTAAGCTTATACAATTTTGTGTAATATCTAAGAGTCTCGGGTGATGTGTGAGTTCTGTGGGTGACATTACTACTATGTATAGCGTTGCATTGTATAGATGCATGAGCTGTTTGAACTTGGGCTCTGGTGAGCACTTGTAGATGCATGACAGAGCTACACAAAATGATAATTCGGAACTTTATGTTCAAATTACGACTAAAAGAGTTTAGATTGTAAATACGCAGGATACCAAACACCTTTAAGCAACTTTGTACGCTTGTTCCATGCCCGGTTGTTTTTATAGCAGAGTTTTGCATGGATCGAAAGGAATTGGGAGTCGGAACAGTATCCACTGTCAAGAGTATTTCTGCAAATATGCAAATTTTAGATTTATGTTATGTTTTACATGCTAAATGCCCCATTGCTCATTAGTTTGTAAATTATTGCATAGACCTAAATAGTTAGGGAGCACATAAGTACTAATGAAAAAAGCAAGGGGTTTGGAAATGGAAATGCTTTACATACTAACATACTTTTACAGAAAAAGATGATCATGACCGAAGATAACTCCTAACATATCCCTTTGCACCTGCTAGAGCTGTAAAAATCCGGTTTAGGCAGTTGTGTCAACCCTGCTGCCATGTGCATGCATGCAGTTTTGCCATGTACAAATCTGACAGGGCACTGCTGTGTGCATAATGCAGTTTTTGCATGCCGTGTCCGACCCGGTTGAACCGGATTTGTTCAGCCCTAGCACCCACCAATCAAAGGTTTATGTTTAGGTTTTGTGCAAAATAGTTCATACGTGTAGCGTTGGGCATTTTGGAGATGGTATAAATCCTGTACTTGAGTGCAGTGGATGATTTATAGTTATTGCTCCTTGTTTTGGACCTTCTTAGTACATTATTCAGATGTCATATTGGGAGTATGTGCATCTCCAGTCCACGTGATAGATTTCCTATTCGGGGTACTTAATGTTTTGAGAAATTCATAAGCTGCAAGAGACATGTGGTCTGTGCGTGAGAGTGCTCTTTTTAAAAAAAATTAACATTATGATGGAACACTTTTGAAATGTACTTATTATTCACGACTTATCCCAGTGGATTTTGAGTTTGATTATGCATATGATCAAATTTCACTTTTCTCATTTTCCCGCAGTTTATGGCATGTCGTTACCCCAAGGATTTATTAGAAGAAAGGGGATCGATGCCCTGAGGATAGATCATCAAGCTCAGAATTGCTACAAAACTTTCAAGATTGGACGTAAAACCGTCATCTGTAGACCTAATGAGGCTATGCTTGATGGTCAGAATTTCCCCCTCATATGAGTAGGTCATATTAAAGATGGGATTTATGACTATTTTAGCAAACCCTATTGACTTCTACTATTATGCGTTCGGTGTTCCTTTGTTAACTGGGGCCTGGCCTTTTACTTCACAATGAGATTGTTTTGAGTTCCTTATGTTGGTGCTGCCTCATTCTCATCACAGCAGAGTTATTATGCTAGTGCTTGCATCCTAGTACTACTAACTTGGAAATTTTTTGTACACATACTGAATATAGTTGATTTGTTTAAGTCTGTGTGGTTGCTTGACAAATTTGGATAAATAGTTGATGTTGCTTTTCTCTGTAGAGACAAAGGATGTCTCAAAGCCTGGAGAAACTCAGGCTGAAACTCCTCTACCTGATGCTCCTCGTTCATCCTTGCCAGTGGTGCAAGAACAATCTCCAGGGAATCTAGTTGCTGGCCTTTTGAACGCAATTGCAGTTGTTGCCTCGGGTGTTCTTGCTGGATTGTATGGTACTTCTCAACAGGAAACGAAGGCCCTGCAATCGATCATCTCATCTGTAAATCATCTGCAAACCTGCAATTAGTGTCTGTTACTGCTTTTTATTTGTTAAGAGAGATTGATTTGTAATTTCATATATTCATATAGCTTAAATGATAACCATGGCTTAGTTAAATCCTCACTACATGCCAAATTCTGCAAACCCCTTCACTCATGATCTTGTCTTGATATTAGTGCTAATTCATGCATTTATCATCCTGTTTATTTGTAAACTATTTTATGTTATAAATGGCTAAATTTTTTGAAGGAACATTATAAACCATTAGCATTATTTGTATGGGCTTGATGATCTTTGGTGTATCTGTAACCAGTTGATGTACTACAATATGTATCTTTTTTAGAGCACTCACCATCCTTTTCTGCTCTTTTGAAGTGCCCTGTGGTATCTTTGTAAAGTCTCGATTGAGAGATAGGCAGTAATATACTATACACACTACCACCCTTCAGTTGAGCTGTTAAATTAGTATGAAAATGTTCTTAAGAAGTTCAAGAAGGTTGCTCATTCATTTTCTGAATTCCTTCATTCATGATCTTGCGTTTTCATATTAATGTTAGCTTACCAACTAGTTTTGTTGCAAATGACGTGCCTATTTGGCCTTGATTAGTGTTTGGTATATTTTTAATCGTTTAGCATTCTTTCAAAGTGCTCTGTAACATCCTTGAATAGTCTTGGTCAAGCAAGAAAAAGGAGAAATTTACACCTAATAGTCATGTGCATATGCATACACATACATATACATAAAGGAGTTTTTCTTTGTGCATGTGTGCATTTTTTTTAAAAAAAATTTGGGTACTCTCAAATTAGGCTTTATAAAATTCATTGGGTTATGGAGTATAGAACTCATTGAGAACCTTTGAGCGTTAATAATCTTTTTTCCCACCATGATGTTCTCAGGAAAACAAACATATGTTAAGTTGGCTCACTCAATAATATAACTTGGACACAAATACAATCTGCTACCAAAGTATTTTAAGTACCTTTAATACCTTGAAGTTTATATTTGTTAAAATTGATCTGTGAAGATAAGACATTTAGTTGACATATCTTATGCTACTTTGTTCAGATGGAGAGCAAATTGGCTGAAAATGAGGCAGCAATCTCCTTGATGAGGGAAAACTATGAGAAAAGGTTACTGGAGCAACAAGCAGTGCAAAAGAAGCAATCCATGAACTTCCAGGAGCAGGAAGCTTCTCTTTTAGATCAGTTAGCTTCAACAAAAAAGACTGTAACATCACTAAGCGAAGATTTCAGAAGGGAGAAGACACTGGCTGAGGAGCTGAAGGATGAAATACGACGACTAGAGAGTAGTATTGCACAAGCTGGGGATGACAAAGATGTGCTTGAAGGAATATTGAAAGAAAAGTTGGATGAGATCAATGTTTTGCAGGAAAAATTAAGTCTACTCAGCCAAGAAATCAATAATAAGGAGAGACATATCAGAGAACTGAGCTCATCACTTTCTTCGAAGGAAGCAGACTACCAGAACCTATGCTCTTTCTCTGATCAAACTAAAGAGAGCCTAGAACTTGCAAATGCTAAAATACAACAAATGGAGGAAGAAGTTCATAGAACTAGAAATGATCTTGCTTCTAAGATATCTTCAATTGATTCACTGAACGAGAAACTTCAAACATTGAACTCTGCAAAGAATGAAGCTGAAGAAAAAATAAATGAGTTGATAAAAGAGCGTACAGACTTGAAGGCTTCTTCTGAGACAAGAGCAGGTCACGATTTCGAACTACTATCAGAGAAAGATGATATGATCAGACAAATTGAAGAAAAACTCTCTGTTGCATTAAGTGACTCTAGCAAAGGCCATGAAATCATTGCTGAGTTGAACAAAGAATTGGATGCCACCAAAGCAATGCTAGAGAATGAAGTTGTGGCAGTGAAAAGTTTAAGAGATTCGCTTCAATCCAATGAAGAGGCACTAAGGGATTCCAGAAGTGAGGTTTCCATACTTTCCGATGAACTTGATGAAGCCAAAAAAATGAATCAGGACCTGGTATTGCAGATTTCGAAACTCCAAGATGAGTTCAATGAAATGCAAGAAGGTCTGACCAATAAACTAGGAGAGGTAGAATCAATATCTCAAGCTGTATCAGATGAACTTGTATTAGTTAAGGAGATGGTTCAAAAGGGACAGGAAGAACTTGAAGCCACCTCTAATGAGCTTGCATCTGTTGTTGAAGCTCGTGACAACCTGAAGAAAGAATTGCTGGATGTGTACAAGAAGATGGAATCCACCACACAGGAGCTTGGTGAGGAAAGGAAAATTGTGACTACTTTGAACGGGGAACTTGAAGTTTTGGCAAAACAATTGCAGGTAGATTCTGAAGCACGAAAAGCTCTCGAAGCAGACCTGGATGAGGCAACAAGATCACTAGACGAGATGAATAGGAGTGCATTGTCACTGTCTAAGGAGCTAGAGGGCATTCATTCTAGGAATGACACACTGGAAGCAGAGAAAGAAATGCTATCAGAAGCTCTCGCTGAACAAAAGAAGATCACAATTGAAGCTCAAGAAAACACCGAGGATGCTCAGAATCTTATCACGAGGCTTCAGACGGAGAGGGAGAGTTCTGAAATGAGGTGTAGACATCTTGAAGAGGAACTGGCGTTGGCAAAGGGTGAGATATTGCGCGTAAGGCAGATTAGTGCAAACAAATCTCAGAAAACTAGAAGTCTTCCCAGAACTAGTGCACCTACAGAGACCAGTCAGGTTCCGAACGAGCAGCCTGTGGATGATCGTAACCAAAAGACCAGTGAAATTTCTGCTGGGACTCCGTATACTGCAAAAAGGACTGCTAGGAGAAGAAAAGGTGATGCATCGACATGAATGTTCTTGGGAAACCGATACAAAAGAACCATCTTCCTTTCATTTCTTCCTATTTAGTCATCAATTGTAACTTCATTTTTGATACTACCATCCAAGATAGCATTGATAACCGTTTTTGTACTATTTTTATATGCTTCTTTGTAGTATTCCAGACTTCCAATTCCTTTGCTGTAGTTCCATGTGATGAGTTTTGGAAAATTGAGGGTCTATACATGTACATATGAAATTTTGAACGGTCAATGTGATGGATAAATCCTCCTATCTGTAGTTATACCGAATTCTTCATACATATTATTTGCTCGTTTTATATACCTAACTAAATCAAATTTTCATTGTTATTTGTTTATCTAGCAATAATGCTTGTACTGAAATGCAGTAGCATTACCTACTTTGTGTCTCACATGCTTTTAGGTTAACCTACATTCTTCTGATTAATTACACTTGGTGCACACATTTTGATATGCTGGAGGCGGATCTATTTGTTTCCTGGAAGATCAACTTCTGGAATCCGCATAGTCAAGTGGTAATTCTCTCTCTCTGATTGATGCGTTTGCTGCTTGCGCATTTAAAGTTTTACTCACACTGGGTGTTAACTTACTATTAAACACCAAAATACTGTTGGTTGCTGCAGCCATTTGATTTCTGGGAAACATGGCGTCCAGAACTCTAGTACCTGGCAGAACTTTATTACATGCTGACAAGTTAAATGTTCTGTTACATAGTCACCTGATCATTACATGCTCGACTCTATTCTGACCTGATATCTTGTTTCCTCTTGCCAGATGCCTTTGCATAATTGCATGTTCCATGTTTGTTTGGCTCTTTGCGTTGGCACTACAATTTTCGATTTCAACACATTGTTGGTAGTGGTACATTGTACAAATGATTGCTTGTTGCTGCACTATCTCTTCGTTCATTTTCTTACCTATCTAATTACTCATATGGACCACCTTGTTTAATTATGGCTCTACGTGCAGCACCAGGGTTGGCAACAAAACGGGAAGAGATGCCTCACTTCATTCAGGTCATGCTCATTTTCTTTTGTTAATATGTTTCATTTGCCTGTATTTGAAGTTGTGCTTCTGTTACTTCCAGCCTTTTCCAACGTGAAAGAATTAGACAAAGGATTCCAAAAGCTAAAAAAGTTACACAACAACATTCATCCATTGCTGCACGGAATGCTTGTGATACTACATGTATACTATGATACACTCTTTTAAGACAAATATATCAAACGAATCAAGGAGACCAAATCATTTGATATGCTGTTTGAGCTGTAATTGGCTAAAATGGCTTCTTCTGGACAGGCGGTACACAAGCCAGGATAAGCACAGTGGAGTTGTTGGTGACTAAACTCAAAAGCCAAACAACCAAAGTACATTGCAGTGCTGCTGGCCTGGCTTCAAAAATAGCTGGCATAATGCGGTACTTGTCCATCTTAGGTTGGATTCCTTCCCAAAATTAACCCCTTGATCTTGACCTACTGTCTTGGCCTACTTTTCTTTGCTTCTAATAATTGAGCTTTTGGCTCCATGTATCATGCATTCCATGCGCACGCTCTCAGCTAATGCTTTGTACTAGTAGTAGAAATTGACCAACGGGATTTTCTTTCAGTTGCGGATAATGATGTGAAAAATTCACCTTTCTGGGTAACAAACTAAGCATTGAGGCTTTCCATTTTGGGCAGTGGAAACAAAAAAATATTTTTTAACCTGGGAAACCTGCTTAAAACTGCAAAATGGCATTGTCATACCCACAGAAGCAGCATACCCTATGATACCTAATCGGGTGATGAACTGATGACAGAATCCAAGTTGATGGTAGAAATTAATTTAACAAGATCATGGTGGGGCTTGAATATCGCTGATTTGCAGTTCTTTGCCTTGAGTCCCCAAATAATTGGTTGTAGCCACATGCAATAGTCCTCAGAGCACATTGAAAGAGTCTGCCATTTGCATGACTGTATGGACTTAAAGCTGTTATCCAAGCAAAATTCTCAAATAGTTCTTAGGGCCTGTTCGGTAGTGCTCCAGCTCCTGCTCCTCCCAAATTCTGCTCCGATTGCTCTTGATTCTGATTTTTTGAGGAATCAGGAGTAGTTTCTGGAAGTGTTCGGCTATTGGCTCTAGATTCTTGAAAGAGGGGATTCAGGAAAGAGAGAAGGGAGAGGAGCCATACATGGGCGGCGCTTGTCGGTGGCTCGGCGGCGCTCGGCGGGGACGGCGAGGCTCGATGCGGGGCTTGGAAGAGAGGGGCTCGGCGGTGCAGGCGGGGACGGCGGCGCTCGAGGCGGGCTCAACGCGGGCTCGAGGTGGGGACGTTTCGGCGACGCTCAAATCGAGGACGACAAGCTCGTGTCGGGGACGGTGAGCTCGAGGTGGGGTAGATCGGCGGCGCTCGAGGCAGGGAGGTAGGGCTCGAGGCAGGGAGAAGACGCTGAGAGGCGGCGCTCGACGCGGGGAGGTGCTGATTCTTACGGGGAGCTGCCTCTAGGCCGCTCCTGGCCTCGCGTTCGTTTTGGAGAATCGCTCCGGTCGCTCCCGAGAATTCGTGCAAGGGAAGCGAGGTCGTTCGGTAGAGCTCTAGCTCCTCTGAACGAGAATCCGGGAGCCGGAGCTCTACCGAACGGGCTCTTAGTGTTCCTCATGCTTTTGAGTCCAAAAGAATTGCCGTTGCTCTTGTTTGTTGTGCTTATGTTTTCAACAAACAGATTTGGTTTACCTGCCAAAAAAAACAAGGTCCCCCCCCCCTCCTTTGAAGTAGTTTTTTCATATTCAGCACATCTAAATAAGTCGATGTGCAGCATTGAGAGCCCTCCTTGAACTTCCCCAGCGATCATGCCCCCTTGACTCGTAAGACTGCCCGATTCATTTTCTAGATACACACCATATATAGCTGCTCCCTGACAATTGAACTGTATAGTTTAATAGACTTGTCCTCGTTGAAAACATTAACCTTCTCATACAGCTTGGCTTCGGTGACGGATTTATCTTATTTTTGCATCGAGCCACAACCTAAGGCCTTGCATTTACAATATCGTCAAATCTTCAATACTATGATTGCACGCAATCTGCATGTAGAATATGGCCTATGTTTAAAGTGTACCAGTTATGTTTTTGGGATTACTTTGTTGCATAAACTCATTCGACTTTCTGAGGTCTATATTTACATTGCTGAATTTCTGAACCTGCTTGTCGTCAGATATGCTCGTTCAGAGAAAGAGACGGTGTTTAGAAACAAAGGTCTCATCAAGAGATGGTAAAAGTGCAATGAGGGGGAATCAGAACCAACGGATCTGATGTTTCCTATCTCGTGGATGAAAAGCCGTTCTCAAGTCAGGTAACAAGAACGATAACCACCTATCTCTCAATTTTGCTTTTCACCTCGTTCCCCCATTTCATCTCCCATTCCATGAAACAGAGGTGTGAATTTTGGTCAACTATATTCTTTATTCGAGACACCTGTTTTATCATATACAGCGATGGGACGATGTTCCGCTCAGCCAATGAGCTCGCGTCATCCTATTTCAGAGCGAGTTCTCACCTCATCCCAGACAGACAGACATGTTCATGCACTCAAGAAAGCTAATCTTGTAGCCCCATGAAGTCCCCTACCAAGCTGCTCAATGTGCCGCGTTCTCTTCTCAGCACCAGCAGAGACTGACGGACCCGATGCGAGTAATAATAAGCATCTGCCATCCTCAATTACTGCGGGTCTTACGGCGGAGACCCGTGCCTGCTTTAATCAACTGTACTACTGCTGCGACAGCCTACTACTACCACTAAATGCTGCCCTGGTTACTCCCTATCAAAGTTACGGCAGTCACGGGCTGCCTGTCTGGGCTGCGGAATCACCCGTTGCCGTTGCTGTTGGCCCTCCCCCTCCTGTGGCACTTGGAATTTGCGAGTTTTATCCCGTCCAGTAGGGAGCCTTGGTCCATTTGGTTTGCATTTTTTTTTTCAATTTTAGCCTTCTCTTGATTTTTTTTTAAAAATTTAGTCATCCTCTCGATCTTTGAAATATTAACAGACGACACGCGCCGACCACTGCACCGGCCAAAACTTCTCGAGTTGGAGCCGGAGCTGTGTCATGTTCCCGTTCCGCTTGAGCTTGACTCTGCCTGGCCCGGGTTGTGCAGATAACAGCGTCCCGTGATCCTTAGCAGTATCGATCGCGTGATCGGACAAAGCCAAACCCGACCCTTGTCTACCGGATACACGCACGTACGAATGTTCAATACAAACTTCTCTTCCCCCATCACGGCATCACCCCGCATTTTGGCGATGATTACTGGCTCTTGCGAGGAAGCACGACCGGCGAACGCCAGCTTTTCCTCCCTCCCTTTCTAGTTCAGCTGGGGCGCGGTTCCTCTACGGTGCATTGGCTTATTTTTTATGTTGCTGCTACAGTAGGGTCGTTGCTTCTGTGATATCGGAGAGCGCGGCGTGTATGGTGTGGTGTGGACCTGCTACGTGTTTGGTAAAATTGGTTTGTTATCGTATGATTAATCCAGTTTGTCAGGTATAGGTAGGGTATATATCGTACGGTCAAAAGGCGGCTATGTCTCGCACAGTAGCGTTGCGTGATCGTGGTAACCATGCTCGACAGCTCCAAGTACATTTGTTTGAAATACTAGAATTTTATTTGTGTTAACTATGCCCCAGGGCTGAGGTAGGTTTGTTTAGAGGTAGACATCGAACCGGGCTTTTTTGGACCAGTCCGAGGCACGATCATTTGGGCTTAGTCTATGCCGGCATGGCAAGGAGCGAGCACGCCGGCATGCTGGCACGAGGCAGTGCTGCGGGCCCGCGGCAGGGAGGTGGGGGAGAGGTGGTGCCTGTGTCGTCGTCGTGCCTTGCCTCCCGTCGCGTCGCTGTCCGTGGCCACTCTCGTCGGCGTCCGTGGTCGCGCTCGCCCACGGCCGTCTGTGGCAGCCGCACCTGTCGCCGTCCGTGGCAGGCTCACCTCCCACCGTGGCTACGTCTCGACCCTTCCGCTACCTTCAATTGTGCGCCTCGGCCCCTCCGCTCCACCTCGCCTGTCTCGTTGTGGCCGCACACAAGCGCCGCTGTCGCGTGGCCTCACGCTCAGCGCGGAGCGCCAGGCAAGACGCCCGAGCCGTGGCCGACGGGGCGGGGGAGGCGGTGGGGCAAAGGGAAGCGCACAGTGGGGAGGTGCGGGGAGAGGGCGGCGGGGGAAACGAGGCGGTGGGGAGGGGAGGAGGGAGGCGAGGCGGTGGAGAGAGGAGGGAGGTCGATCGGCTCGGGGAGCAAGGGGATATGGGAAAAAAAGGTGCTGGTAGAGGGAAAGGGGGAACGAGAAGAAAAGGGGGAAAGGGGAAAATAGGTGAAAAAAAAGTAGGAAAGGGGAAAAAAGGAGAAAGAAAATAAAATAAAATTGTAAAATTCAAGTAAGTAAATAAAATTATGGACGCTTAAATATTCCGACTTCTGAAAAAATTGCCTCGCTCGTATGGAAATTTGTCTTCACCGTTGCTCATCCCCATCCGACTCTCTATGTCACTCTCTCTGGCTCACTCTCACTATCTCAATCCCTATCTCTCCCTCTCCTCGATCGGCACCGCGCCTAGCTCCTCTCGCTGCTCACTCTCTCGTCTCACTCTCGTTCTCTCCTTGGCCGACTGTTAATTAGTACTATGTGACGAGTATTCACACAATGGGTACCCAGCGGCCCGGAATAACGAATGGGCCGTCCCAAGCCCAGCTCCGACCAAAGGCCACACGGATTCGCCAAGGGCACTCGACCCCGACCCAGCAAGCTGCTCCAAACTCGTACCCGACCTAACGGGGCGTCCGACCCCCGCCATAGGTCGGACTCCCCACCGGCTCTGACAAAGCTGAGGCGATCACCGCCAAGGTCCAGGTGTCAGGCCTCCGCCGACCATCGACCACGTGGTCTGCGGACACAACCGCTCGAAGTGACCGTGCGAGGGCAAGTGGCTCCTTCCCAAGACAGCACGAAGGCTGCTAAAGTTAAGACTCCAGTCTCATCGTCCGGTCACGCACAGTATGGAGATACGCTCCCTCCCGAGGCAAAGACCGGCCACAATATGGCGTCGGCACCGTCCGACTCCACGTAAGGCAAAGCGTTGTTTCCCAATGAAGCGTGGCCCGATCTACTCGATGAGCCCACCAACCCGGTATGGGCAGAAGAGGGGGTCGACCAACAACCGAGACCAAGGGTCAGAGCTAGCGCAAAGATCTTCACCCTTCCCTCTCTCGACTTTCCATGTAGCCTGCCCCCTCCGACTATATAAAGGGAGGCAGGGTCTTTTAGAACGGGACTCTCTCTTGGACGGTCTCTCAGGATACCTTCTTTTGGCCTTTACGAATAGACAGCGTAGGCTCTCGCGTTCGAGCTCTCGGCTCGCTATGTAAACGTCTGGCAAATGCCTCGCACAAAGAGAATACAGCACCACCACACGAACTGGAGTAGGGATATTCGGCCCGAACCAGTATACACCTTGGACTCTTGAGTCTAACCATTCAAGGAGAGGGAGCGCGCGGCCCCTTTTGACTTATAAATTTACTTGCCGGTGCATGAAACGCCGACACTATGCGTACAAGCAAGGAGAAGAAGAAAAATCGAGGCCGAGCCAAGAGCGTCTACCTTCCGGACGGTCGAATCGCTCTCAACTCACCCACGTTAAAGCCAAGACCGTCTAGCTTTCAGATGGCCGAGCCGCTCTCAGCTCGCACCACGTTGAAGCTAGGACTGTATAGCTTCCGAACAGCCACCGGTGGTTATTGCGGTTGAGCCACTCACATTGAATTACAACTGAAAAACATTTAAGTACTATAAAGTACGCGGCTTAGAGACTATTGCCTTAACCCTCGTGCCTCTCCAAGTCCTTTCCTCTCGTTGCAATAGTACAAATGGGTCGGGTCTGAGCCGATACGTCACGAAGCGCAAATGGACCGTGTTAGGCTTGCCGAAGATGAGCCGGGCCGGCACAGCATGGCACGACGGGCATGATGGGCCGCGACGGTCCAGCATGGTTCAGACACGAAGCACGATAAACCTATATCAGATCGGTCCTGCATGGCACGACGCCCACCTCTAGATTTGTTTGGAACACTAGAATTTTACAGGAAACTTTGTAGAGAGGTGCTTCATTGCTTTTCTTTTTTACAGTTGCACAAATATTAAAGCATGAATGCAGGGTAGATGGAGATTACTTGCTCCTTCGTTTGCTTCAAGATTTATGCAACTTATATTAGGAAGGAGAACATTGAAACACTGCTCAACTTTATAACCCACCGATTATCCTTCGGCGGACCTCCCTTCCTAGAGACGCGGTGGTACACTGCATTTGCAAACCAGCATGAGATTTCCCATGGACTGACTAATGAGAACGAATCGATTCAACCTGCTCTGCCTAACCAGCATCCCTGTACGTCAGTTTCGCTGCGATCACGTTCAAGTCACAGTCGGGCAAGGCGGGCGTACGAGCCACCAAATTAATAAACCGTCGCCTCGTCCGTTCCTGCGGCGGCTCGCCATGTTCCGCGGCCGATGGCCCCGCAGGACCACCCCGGCGTGTCACTACCACGTGGGCCATGCCCCTAACTACCGTGATCCACACGTCTACTCTCGACGCATGCATGCCTCCGCTAGACGCGTGTCAGCGTCTGCCCATCTGCTAACCATATACCTTCGGCTCGGGTGCACCGACCACCGACGCAGTCAGACGCGATCTAGAAAAATAAGTTATGGTAGTCATCATCGTCATGTACTAACTTTATTTGAGTTTGTAAAATAACATATTAGTATATATAGTGTACTATTATATATTAGGTATAAAATCGTCGGATTATATGACGCTGGCCAATACAGCTTGCTGTCATCGCCGTAGGCACAGCGTGCCACCGCTAACGACGCGTGCGGCTCTGCCCTGATCTGAGGTGGCCCAGAGCTAACAAGCCCTTTATTACCAGGTTGGAGACAAAGATTTTCGCAGAAATTTCACATGAGTCATGCTGCGAGAGCATAAATCTATGGCCCCGTACGTGTTTTGACCACGAAAATTTTTCTCCGTTCCTGTTTTCTGTAATTTTTTTTTGAAATACTCACCGAAGATTCCCATGTTCCAAATAAGTTCCCTAAACTTTAGGACAGTTGATCCGAAGAGTTTTGAGTCCTGTATGCGTCGAGACTGCGTATTCACGTTGGTTCGCAGGCAACACGGCGATTGGTAGTGTGCAAATGTGTATGGAGTAGCAGTATAGTACTTTCTACTTTGCTTAAATGCAAGCCTGCATTTGTAGCTGGAGGAAGCTGTTGCCCGCTGTTTTATTCGCTTTTCCTCCCTTGCCATGCCAAGTTGGTACTTACTACTAGTTCTTCTTGCCCATCCCTACACGCAAGAGAGCAGCAGCAACCGCGTCCGTCTTCTCCAAAGCGACAGTGCAGTGCACACAGCAAAGATAGATATGTATATGTTCCCCTGCCGGGACCTGTAGGAAATAAGCAAGCTCAAGCTGCTACAGCTAGCCGTGATCAACCTATCGTTTCTGCTCACAGATAGGGGATATTCGACGAGCTTTTACCCCAGGAAGGTTGCGAAATAAATCGTCTTTTGGCGTCACCATGCATGCCACCGGAGAAGAGATATTATCATATTTTGTTATATATACACACGCGTAGAGAGCAACAATAACAAAATAGAATACGTTACACGTTCCTATCCATAGCCTCCATTCTATCTAATCATACTCCCATATGTGGCTGCCTACAGCCGCTGTTCTAGATAAAGCCTGTGCTGCAAGCAATTCGTCTCGTCAATCGACCAAGCGACAATTGAAGTGTATATCTCTCTCTCCCTACTTTTCTAGTGAGAGAATCTGTACAAAAATACCAACTCTGTATATGTACACGATATATGTATATTTCGTTCTTGTTTGTTGATGACCAAATGAGTGAAAAGCTGATGTGATCTGAGAGATCGGATCGAAGGGATATATGGACATAGCATATCACAGTCGTGGTTTATGTGGCGAACGTATATTTATCAAAGTGGATGCAAGAATTGATGAAAGGGATATTTCAAATCGAGGTTGGAAAGGAGGTTTCTTCTTCTTCTTTTTCCCCTTTTGCTTTGGGGGTGAAGCTTGTGTTCTTTCTCTGCACCACAAATTTGATGCCTTTTGTTCATTTATTAATATGTTTTCGAAGTAACTACAACCGTGAATACTTATGCTGAGGTTACCAGGAGGCCGGTTACACGATTAAGCCACGAAAATCCATAAATAAACCTACCTCGACTCGAACTATGATCTTTAACCACACCATACAGGTACAGGCGGCACACTGGTTGGACTAGACTAGCACATTTGGCAGAAAATTTGATGTCCTTACTTCACGAATAAAACCTTCTTTTCTAGGTAGTTTTGTTGTCATGCATGATCACCGATAGAACCGAGTATATACAATGGAATACACTGTCGTTTACTCCTTCCGCGGTACAAGTCTATATTTTTGGAAAGTGTCATCTTTAAGTTCACCGTGGAGATCGAATATTTAAGCTATGTTTAGCACAGCTCCAGCTCCACTAGATCTGTGGATCTGGTAGAGTTGGGTATTACTAGTTCCATCAGATCCGTGGGACTGGAGCTATGGGTATATTAAGAGTGTTTAGGTGGGTCATCTTATTTACATTTTAAACTAAAAATATAAACTTAATTCACTTTATTTTAGCCTACAAGCTTTAGATCTGAGGTGGAGCTGGGATCCAAATAAGACCTTAGTTATTATAATATTTTCACTTCACGTATCTTTTTTAATGCTAAAAAAATAGATGAGTAATTGTAGTATATTATTTAATAAAAACATATATGGTCTAATAATATTATTTTTAAAAAAAATTAATATCTTCTTCATTTATGCCTATGATTAGCTTCGACTTATACCGCCGAACGGTTGAAGTACTACAGCAGATCACTTAGGCCCTGTTTGGATTTATTAGTGCTAATAGTTAGCTAGCTAATAGCTAATAGCTAGCTAACTATTAGCTGGCTAATTATTAGCAGGAGTTGTTTGGATCCACCTACTAATAAAGTCCATAAAATCAATCAATTAAAGAGAAATGACTATAATGCCCTTTTAATAGGATAGTAGGCAGTGGGCGGGGGACGCCGAGTGGATAGGGTTGGAGGGAGGGCAAAATTGTTAATTGGCTATATCTATTAACATCTTTTAGTATGGTACAACCTGCTAATGAACTAATTGTTAGCAGAGTGAGTTACTAATAATTAACAGGTCTATTAGCAAGTCTGTTTGGATTCATAGATGCTAATTTTAGCAGCTAACTATTAGTGCTAATGGATCCAAACAGCCCCTTACCGCACCAACCAGTGCCTACAGCAAGCTACTGTTCTCGAGATGGAGCAGACTGTAGGAGTACGTTCTAGAGGCCGGTTTTGAGTTAAAGACGTTATATTCCTCGTAAAAGGTATCATAATTCGTCATAAAATATTGGTGCGAAATTCGGTCTAAAAAAACTAAAATCTCGATGAAATTAACCAAAATCACTATAGCAACCTAATTTTCAATTTTTTTAACCCACCGAAATTTAGAATTTGGTCCCGACCGAAATCCAAAATTTTAACCGAGATTTCCGACGTCTGAATGAGATTTTGAAACCTGGTCAAAGATGACCTCTAACTAAGATTTTGCATATAGCTCTGATACTGTGCCGGCCGCTGGTCTGAACGTCATAAGGCTACGTCTTAAATGACACTCCATGAGATCTACTACTAATAGGAATTCCAACGCTAGGGAAGAAGGCTACAAAACAGCGAGCGCCCTAGCAGTTTCCTTCCTCCTCTAATGCGCATTTCCACTGTTTGTTTACAGGAAGAGTTGCGTGCTACATGAATTTCGTAGAAAATAAGTCCAACTACCGCAGAAATCTGAGAATTTTTTTCGAGGTCTCAGATGTTGACGTGGTAGATGGTTGGAGTTTATAGCATGTTGGGCAGCTCGGGTATATAAATCGGCAGCTTAAGGTATTCCCATTCGTTGTTTCTAAAACTGTTTTAAAGAGGTGAGAGAATCATTAAATAGATACTTAGATACAACTACTCTAATGTATAGTATATACAAGTTGTATCTATAGGGCCATCAATTATAACCTATTTTTCTGTGTGGCTAGTTTCTTGGTTCATTCAAATGGCACAAATGATTTATATAGGACTACAAAACGAGTAAAATTGAAACGGTTCAATCCCTAGTGCAGTTTCAAAGTTGTTTCTAATTCCTTGGTCCTCTCAAATAGATTGTACTCTCTCCGTTCACTTTTATAAGGCTTATTTTTTGAATGGTTTTGTTCACAAATATAAAACTTGTATATAGATTTAATGAGGTATTTTCTTCTATACCCATATTTATTCTCTCACAACTATATGCATTTATTCATTATCACCTACACAAAGTATATCTTTCATCTTCTAAGACAATTAGGTGAAGCATCTAAGTCATTTTCTCTCGTACATTTCTCAATTTCAACGCAATCTTAATCCTTGTACAAAATTAAAATACACCTTATAAAAATAAAGGTGTGAAATATCTTACATGAGATATAGCTTCTTTCTCTCCCTTCATTAACTACCCTCTTTATGCTATGTGACTCATCTTTAAAAATGGCTAACTAGGAACACCAGGAGTGCCCTAATTATGCATCGTGGCCATTAGACCAACCAGGCTGGAGTGATTAACTGCCCGCACCAACAACAAATAGCCTGTCTTAACCACTTACTCCAATTAGCCTCTATTAATGGCCAATTCCAATTCCATCTCGCTTGTACTCCATTCATTCAAGTTTATAAGACTTGTTTTTTAAATGATATTGTTCATAGATATATGATGTAGTATTTCATATTTCAATACAAAATTAATATGATGTTCCTTCTATACCCCTAATAAATATTCATATTTACTTTATATTCTCTATATGTATGCATTGAATATAGTGCTTATTGATAATAATTAGGAATAATCTAATTATTTTTAATATCTTCTTGTTCTATATAAAAAAGAAAATACTTCTTATAAATTTAGACGAAATGAGTACTACACCACACTAGTAGTCCAGGGGCCACTTATGGATGATAGACAGGGCACGGTGTGGCCAGCGCCCGACGCTGACTTGTCCCTACGGAGGCCGAAGTGATCACTTTTCTAGATCTATTACTTTTTTTTTTTCAAATCTAGCCTCCTCTTGAGCGGAATTGTAAATCTAGCTCTCTCCCGAGCGGAATTGCAAATCTAACTCTCTCCCACCGAGAAACATGCCTTCTGCACTCGTCGGCTGCGGCGCTCTCCGGGCGTGGTAGCGTCGGCTACTACGCTCCTCAAGCGTTTCCGCGGTGAGAAAGAATGTTAAATTTATAATTCCGTTCGATTCAAGACCAGATGTGGAAAAAAAAGTAACTGAACCAGAGGATTGAGGAGTGATCACTTCACCCGAGGCGCGGCGGCAGCTGCAGGTGGGACAGCGCGGCCGCGCCTCAGCCTCTCTACGCACTGGGGCCCACCAACAGGGCCCAGCGAGAACATGCTTTGAGAAAGAGAAACGCCGGCTCCGCGTCACAGGCAGCACTGCACAGCAGAGCAGCCTCCGCTCCGCTCCGCACATGGGTTAGCGCCGCTCATCTTGCATGGAAAATGACGCGGCCAAATGACCGTAATGCCCCCAGGGCAACGGACGTACGTTCCCACGCACGCATGGGTGGGCCGTGGGCCTGTCTGTCTCCTCGTGTCCTCTTTGTTACCATCGGACGATAGTAATTCGTAGTACTATTTTTATGATTCAATTTTTTTTTTGAAAATTAGATGGCCTGTGACTCTGTATAGAGGCGAAAAATTCGCCGTATTGGCTCCTCGTCGTCCGTATTTTCGAAAATAGCCACCCAAGCGACAAAATTGCGAAATGGCCCTCGCCCACGTCTGCGGCAATGACCAAGACGCCGCAAATTTTTGGAATTTTTCCTCCGCGGGCCCACTTGCCGCCGAGCACCGGCGGTACCCCTTTTTCCCGCCGGGCCCACGGCCGCTTCTGGCGAAGCGGCTCCGCCAAAGGCGCTGGCGGTGGGGCCCAGCCGTCTGCCGCGCCGGGCGAAGCGCTCCCGGCCAAGTGCGCTGGCGTGGGGCCGCCGTCCGCTCGGCCGGTCTGCGGCCCCGAGCCCCGGCGTCTGTGTCGCTTTCCACGTCTTGCTCGGCCACACGGCCGCCAGCCCCACGCCATGCATCGTTCGGGAGACTACTTTCCACGCGCTCAATGGCAACGTCCTCGCTCGGCCCCTTCGTTCACGAGTCAAGCTCCAAAGACAGTATAACATTGGATTCGCTTTAAATCACACCATCCGTCTTCTCGATGCACGAAAGGCCCGCATGTCTCATTTCTCCAACTACTTAAGAGGTCCGCCACTGCGATGGTTTGTATCGACCGATCGCGAGAATAAGAAGCCGCTTTAGAGCGCGGTAGTTCGAGAGTTTTGAGGAGACCGCGAGCGCAAGGAGGATAGGCGTGGGGAAAGAAGGGTCGAAAAAAGAAGAAGAAACGAAATTTGCTTGCATTTATGTTTCGAGTAATATTGTTACGTAGTATTTGATTCAGTATTTTATTTTGCGGTGTATTGTGTACGAAGATTATCTTGTACTGTTGTTTGGGCTTGATGATCTTGAGCACACCTTCGGGAAGGTTAGTATGAATTCTTTGAGGATAGTATTATAATAATATTAGAATATTAGCATAATTAGTAATGAAATTAGTGTAAGTACCAAGATTAGAGATCTTAGTATCACTACAACGAGCAGTAGATGAAATGAGAAAGTTTTTAGAAAGTTTAAATAGCGTCCGTGTTGAGAAAAATTGCGTAAATAATATGACATGGTATGACAGTAGTAGATTATTTTGTAGTACGTGAAATGTGACAAGTTGGTATGATGATAGTGCAAGTAGCCCTGTGTGAAATGACTATGTTGATGGTTTGTAAAATTGTAGTTAATGGAGATTAGACGATTTTGTTAATGTTCTAGCCGTGAAGATAATTATTTTTGCGCGACTAGCCGCAGAAAACAAACTTTAAAAACGGCCCTTACAGGGACGGGAGCGCGGATATTTTTGATTCAATTTCGAGCGGCCTGATCCGAACCGCCGGAAATTATTGTGCACGTTTTTCCGCAGATGAAAAAAACAGCGGGCTGGGTCCGCTGAAATACGGAATAAAAGTTAAAAATTATGTCCAGAGGATCAGGACCGCTCGAAATTGAATCAAAAATATCCGCGCCCCGCCCCCCCGCATAAGGGCCGTTTTTAAAGTTTGTTTGCTTCATGGCTAGTCACAAGAAAATAATTATCTTCACTGCTAGAACATTAACAAAATCGCCTAATCTCCATTTTAAAGTTTGTTTGTAAAACAATTATTCATGACGTAAATAATGACATAGTTTAGCGAAGAAACTAGTATTACGAATATGGTTATATTAGTGTAGTACCAGCAGGATATGAAATTTTTAGTACTGTGTACAATAGTAGTAATAGTGCACAATGTATGCATAACTGTAACGATTACGCTAACTGTATGACGTGAAAATCAATGATGGCCAGATTTTTCATCGTACTAGTTTTTACGAGTTGACGAACTATACGTTTGGATAGGATATAATGGGCGTGAGCCATTTGTTATGGTAGGTATTAAATGGCAGATATGCATGATTTGTTCGTGTTTTATGGCGACGGCGTTGTTCGAGATGGTCCATGTGGGTGGACCTTTCCAATCGCGAACGGAAGGTGATCCGGACTCGGTCTAATGGAGATGGACTGGCGAGCTCAGTAGGTGCGTGCGAGCGCATTCGACGAGGAGACCGCGAAAGAAGCTTGTAATCGAAGCCCTACATGCCGTAGCCGTGTACGGTTCGGTGGATTTGTTTGTGGGCGCTCTGCAAGATCGCGGCAGCTCACAGTGGGGGCAATATATGCAAATTGTGATGAACCCTCAGGCACAGATACACCGTCGCCCGATGGTTTATGTGCGCTTTGTGGATAGAGGAGAAACCTCTAGTCCTCGTGGTAGCGTCCGAGAGGACATTATCGCTGGCGAATTTCACCCAAATGAAGACATCGGGCAGTGGTGGTCCGCTCGCATTGACTGCCATGAGCAACTAGAAGACTTGGAGGACGTAGAAACATCCGACGATGGTGATGACGTCCACACAGATAGCAGTGAAGATGACGATGCGGCTCCCCCCGGTGGCATTGTGTCCACCGATGTGGATTATGTGTCTTCACGCCTCGATGATTTGGCGATGTCTTCCTCGTGTTGTTTGGACGAAGACGACCATGGTTGGGCCTTCGACAAAGATACTCTCCTCGTAGGGCAACGATTCCCTACGAAGAGTGCCGCCAACAAGCAATTGCAAGATATGCGGTTAACAATAGCGCGCACGCATCGTGTATAGGTCAAACCGGATACGTACATTGTAAAGTGCCCGGATCCCGAGTGTCCCGGCAAGATCCGTCTTGCGCAGACCAAGGCCGTAAGTTCGGCTTCGAATAACCGCGTCGACAGATCACGCTTGTGTGCTTGCCGAGCCATTACACAAGCACGAAATGTGACGCCCTCGTATGTGGCCACCGATTTCACTTGATCACGGCGGACGCCACCGCTTCCGGCTACCAAGGTCGACGTGGTTAACATGGTGGGATATCCTGTTAGCTACGGCAAGGTGTGGCGAGCGAAGAAGAAAGTAATAGAGATGATGTACGGCTCGTACGAAGAGGCGTACAACCTTGTCCCACGGATGCTTCACCAGATTGCCGAAGCCAATCAGGGGACCTACATCAACAAGATGGAGAGACCACACCCCACGAAGGGTCCGAACTGTTTCATCCTGGACCGTGTGTTCTGGGCATTCGGACCAGCCATTCGGGGGTTTAAGTACTGCCGACCTGTTCTTACCATGGACGGTACTTTCCTATCTGGCAAGTACAAGGGCACCATACTTATGGCGGTCGCCACGACGCCAACGACCGGCTACTCCGGTGGCCTATGCGATTGTGGAAAGCGAGAACACGACTAGCCGGTTGTGGTTTCTTGCCAATCTCAAGCGATCGGTTGTCCAGACCGCCCAACGTGTGCCTCATCACGAGATAGGCATCTTTGGGCTATTGTCGCCATCAGCACCATGCAAGGAGGTACACAGCCACCGTACCAATGGAATGATGTCGTCAATCGATGGTGCATGAGGCATCTCGCGGCGAACTTGCACAGGTCATTCCGCAACAAGGAAGTCATGAAGACATTCAAGAGGCTCTGCATGCAAAACCAAAGGCGGAAGTTCGAGGCAATTTGGAGAGTTTTGGATGAGAGACCTCGAAGCACAACGCAGCAAGCAGAGGCCCAGATCAACAACTTCTCGCAGTGGGTGCAATTGCATGCTCCAGAGCTGGAGAAGTGGTCCCTGCTGCATGACACCGACGGCGCAAGGTACGGAATAATGACAACAAACATGTCAGAGGTTTACAACAAGAAATTACGAAGGGTGTCCGTCCCTCCCAATCGGTGCCATCGTGGAGGAGACACAGAGCAGAACCGTTGGATCCTTCGTGAATAGAGGAATCAATGCTAAGAGGCACTGGATGAGAAGCGGTTCTCTAACGTATGCACGCCTACATGGAGAAGAAGATTGAGAAGGGGCGGCGACGTTACGCACACCATGGATGGGGTTAGCGAAAATTTGAAGTTCGCTCATGGAGAAGTTCGTGGATGGCCACCGCAGGGCTCTCGTAAACAAGTGTACACATTACGCGATGTAGCGACCGCACGCGTGCAACAAGCCAAAATCTTTGCAGACAAACCGTGCTCCCATGTATATGCAGGCGGCGCGGTTCTCCGTCGATCATCCGCGCCTACATATCGGAGTACTTTAGCACCACCATCTGCTCGGGATATGGAGTTGGAGTTCAACTCCTACTGACCGACATGCATTATAGGGAGGCGTGGCGTGCCAAGTGACTTGGTGCCGAATGATAGTTTGAAGAGGAGTGGTCGATTACCGGCGATCACGCATTTAATCCAGAACGACATGGACGCTAGTCGTAGCGAGACGCAGCTCATCGCACGGAGGTGCCGGTTGTGCAGCGAGGGTCATACTGATGAGGAACTTCCCTAATAAGGCGGGTTCGCCGAGTTGTGCAGAGTAACACGTGACAATGTATTACGACTTGTGATCGCAGTACTAGCATGTCATTTTATTCTTGGTTGACCAATGTAAATGCACGTTATATGTAATACGACGTGGAAGCTAATGCCATGTACCTTAAGGTTATGTCTTGTGATGTTTTAAGGGATGTTGATTTTCATGTTATAACGTTATCGCTCTATGTCACTACTCGTACATCTAACTCATGTCATTTATTGTCTCACCGCAGTTATGGTGGACATGCAGACTTTCCTTAACCCATCGTGACGATGGGAAACATAATAGCAAAGGCTCAGCTCACGGCGGACGGTCCACCGCCGCTCGTTCGGGGTCCGAGCGCCCATCGCCCTTTGATCCGCTCGTCCCTCTTCTACGGCAGCGGGTGCTGCCGTTCGCACGGATGATGGACATTGGTCGCCGCTTTCTTTGGATGGGGCTCTCTACCGCCTCGTCGATCGTTGGAGGCCGGAGACCCACACTTTTCACTTCGTGGGAGATGACGGTGACCCTACGAGGATGTTGCCATTATTACGGCTTGCCTATCGAGGCGGGCCGATCGTCCCGCCACCAAGTGGCTCGATTGAGGGTTAGGTTGCAAAGACCGATTCGGTCATGCGGTCCCGAGAGAATATTCGGGGTTCCATACCCGCTTCGCGCAGACATGGAATGTCCCGCCGACGCACCGGTGTATGTAGTACTGAGTCACCTTGTGGCGTACATTATTTTTGTTCTACCGATGTTGTTTCCTTCCACGCAGGAGACTCGTGTACCCTAGCTTGATCCACATCGCCGAGGCATTGGCCGACGCCACCGGACGACGTGCCTACGCTTAACCGGATCGCGGTGCTTTGCACGACATACGTGAGGATTATGCGAAGCATGCACGAAGACTACGGAGATGTGCCCGTGCTTGCGCTTGTTACTATCGCGCCGATTTGATCCCGGGAGCACTTCCACGTGAAGGCGGCCGTGCTAGCGGCCCGTGCACCGTATCCATCGGAGGCTCCATTCTACGATGAGGTGGGGACTGGCCGACCGCCTACCATGGGTACGGTGGACGGCGGTCGGTTGGGATGGGCTAGGAGAGGCCTCGCCGAGCCTATCCCGAGTATCATAATTACTTGAGACCCTACACGAAACGACATCATATGGCAACCATGGACTTCGTGATTTCTTGTTC